>JAHLKC010000138.1:0-111417 GCA_025449115.1 Chytridium lagenaria
TCTTCTACGTAGATGGCTTTACTGCTACCGACTCTAAGCTTTGGAGAGCTAGGTCTGCGTTGCTCCTCGCCCTCGAAGTAAGATTAATGTATGGAAGAAAAAAGCAGTACCTCCTCGAATTCTTTTCCTGTCTTCCAAACAATGCGAACTTGATTGTTATCGGTGACTTGATAGCTTGCAACGTTCGGATTTTGTTGAGTGTACCCAGCACGGTAAGCGGCAAGATACTTCTCTTTGGCCTAACAACTTCAATATCACTAAAACAACAGAGCTTTGCCTACCTCGGTAATCTTCGTACGTAATGCTTCAGCTACGGCTGCATCTTCAATCAAATGCGGAATCATTCGAATTGCTCCGGATAACGTCTTCTGCTCCGCCGTCATCCTATCTATGGCCTTCTTCTCCTCTGTGCTCAACTTAAAAAGTTGCTTCGCAACCCCCAAAACACTAAAGAAATGAGAGATTTAAGCAACACCATCTTACTTTTTTTCCGCCATCCTGGTTTCAATATGGTAGGTGCCTTTTGCTGAGCGAGACTCGCCTATAGTTGATGGCTGTCGTTGCGTCTGCTGGGCTAGGGGGGGCTGCGCTTGGGCGTGGGAACCGCCGCCAATAACCATAGTCAAGACTCTTTCAATGGTCGCTTCACTATCAAGCTTCAGAAGCAAGGTTATGAGAGCACCACTGGAAGCATGGTCATCTCTAATGTGGTTCTCAAGCATCTTTCTAGACGTGACGGAGGGGACGTCTTCAGCACAGCATGGACAGTACATTTTCTTCGTCGAATTTTTTTACGTACGTAATACTAATGTCGCACTATCAGACGTAACTTTGACTTTCACGATGGTTATTCTTTTACTGACTAAACCGTCTGTGACCGTGTATACAACCAAATGAGACAACCAAATGAGTGATTCATACGAGGCGGTGGGGTACGCAAGTATTCCATCGTCTTTTGTACAAGACAATCAAATATAGAAGCGCCACATGAAGTTATAATATTTTAGAGTCTATGGCCAAAAGGCAAATGTTTGAAGTTGATGTGATAAAATAAACCTATCTTAGCTTACCGCAGCAGCTAGCTGTATACGTATACCTAGTACCAGACCACAACCTGTTTTAAAAGTTTACGATTCGATGGATTCAAGATATTGAAATATTTCATTAATCACCTTAACGGCTGTGGTATACGGCCGTTTGCGTTTATTTATGGCAATATATGGTTTAATGCGTTATTCTATGGTTGTTTGCGGTAACGTGCGTTTTGCGGAACTCAGCGTTCCTAGTTTGTCATATTTGTCATGATCATGTTCATGTCACCACCTCCCTTCCCTTCATGTTTCACATCTTCCCTTCATTCGCATTGTTTTTGTATAGCCCCCCATCTCATCTGGTTTTCTCTTTCACGTGTAGTTGAGGCTGATCATGATACGCGTCCCTACCCTATATAACCCCACTCCTTTTCCTTTCTTCTGGGCATCGTTTTCTTGTCTCTTTACGTGCCCGTATACTTACGTTCATTGATTTCCTCAGGTAGCATGACCCCCAATAAACATCGTTTTCTTGTCTCTTTACGTGCCCGTATACTTACGTTCATTGATTTCCTCAGATTAAGAGTCTGATTGCTCAGACCTTCATCCTCGGACCGAGGCACTATAAGACTCATCTTTGATTGACGGCACCCCTACATGGATCGTCACCCCAAAACGAATGGCCCATCCTCTCCAAGGAGTTGGCGGGGGCTCACCTCGATTCATGGAAAACCTCCATTTTTACTCGCATCGGCGCCATCCAACGTCCTTCCGGCTACACTTTGGAGAATTTTGTCCACCACGTCACCAAGACAGTACCTAAGCCCTCCATCACGGTGGTGAAGGGATCCGTCGTTGCCGCTGCTGCTCGAGCGGGGAAAGATCCGAATCCTGTTGCAATTGCTAATGAGCGCGCGAATACAAAGAGCAGCAAGACGAAGTCATAGGGTGGATAACCATTGAGAACGCCATCATTGATCTGGTCACGGGAGCATCTTACGGGCACTTTACTCACCGAGTTTAACTTGGGACTGAAGCAAAACGACCCCTCTACCAGCACTGCTCCGACTGTCAAGGATGGATGGGACTGTATGATGACCGCCACAAACCGAGATGTTCCCACAAGAAAAGCCGAACTCAATCTCCTTCTGGCCAAGTTTTTGCCAAGAATCATCGGAAACGAACCTCGAATACGTGGACCGCATGTATACTTTAATGAATGACTTTAAAGAAATTGGGCGGAAGCGGATTGTGACGATGCTACAGCGGCTCTTCGTTTTGTTCAAGGCCTCACCCCAGCAAACGCCTCTACTCACCTTGTGGCTTGGGAATCGAAGCCCCCTGTCATTCTTGGAGGGGTCTCCACCAACATTACGCATCACTTCACCTCCCTTCGCGAACGGATTCACGAGGACCTCAACCGAATGAAGCTCAGTGCCCTCCAACGTGGTGACAAGGTGGTCGACCCACATGCGCTTGCAATGATGGCTACAACGTTTGCACCTCGGAACGACACTAGTCAAGTGAAGAAAAAAGCTACAGCTGCCTCTGCATCGACCGAGAAGAAAACACCCGGTACCGGCCCCTGCACCTGGTGTAAGCAAGAT
Source organism: Chytridium lagenaria (assembly GCA_025449115.1). NCBI lineage: Eukaryota > Fungi > Chytridiomycota > Chytridiomycetes > Chytridiales > Chytridiaceae > Chytridium > Chytridium lagenaria. Next base: position 2,639 of record JAHLKC010000138.1, read on the forward strand.
CCATGCTATTTCTTCAACACCTACGGTACGTGCCCAACCTGCCATACCTGCCTTTACCGAGGACACACCTCCAAGAAATGCTCCGGTGACCGTATTGCAACCTGCAAGCGCAAAGGTATCCCACAAGGCCCAAAACTCAAGACGTCTACCTCTGCCTCTGCCGCTACCTCGGCTCTGCCAAACTAGCCGATGACATATCCACCAAAACCGACGACAGTATCACGACCGAAGCGCTTTCAAACGTCGTCACGGGGACGGCTTTTTTCCGCTGTAACTCTTGAAGAAATCAATAAAGATTACATGATGGACCTTTACGATACCTTCGCATTAAGTCCAGCATCTGCTCAATCGTGTCCCGGCAAAGATGATCCCGTGGACGATGACGACGCTTACCTTGATTCTGGCTGCTCCTCGTCTATGACGCCAAAGAAACATCTCCTCGAGAACATTCGAACAGGGATTCCTCACCGATTTGGCACAGCCGGTGGATCTACCCTGGAGGGATCAGGAACTTATGGTGACCTCACCGGCTTATCCACCGCCAACCCAGCTTTCTGCCTCAAGAGCGTGGAATACGTACCTTCTGCCGCCCACACTCTCTTATCGGTCTACAACTTAATGAAGGATGGGTATGATGTTTGGTTCGACCACAAAACCATGACGGGATACATTGGTACGTTGGACCCTACATCCACACACTCCATCACCCTTACGGCATCGGAACGCAATGGCACATTCCGCATCGACTTAACAAAACCATCCTCTGCCTGCCTTTCCCCTGGTGTTCCTTACCTTACCGACGAGCGCACATGGCATGGTCGTTTCCTACACTGCGCTCGTCAATACCTTTTACCTACCTCCAAAGCGGTGAAAGGCATGCACATACAAGGCCGACTCCCAAAGGATCATTACTGCGAATGGTGTGTTGCGGGCAAGATGGTTCTCGCTCCCTACCATCGCAGTGATAAGACTTACACTTTCCGTCCTGGTGAACGCATCTCCGTCGACATAGTCAGTGTCCCCAAACAACATCCATCTCTCGGCGGCGTTACAATGGCCATTGGTTTCAAGGATAAAGCTTCGGAATTCGGCATGGTTTTCCCTATCAAACACAAGTCGGATGCGGCAGCCACCATTAAGTGGGTTCACCGTTTTGTGGAGCGTCATACTGGGCGTCCTATTCTGGAATGGCGGATGGATCAAGGCGGTGAGCAGCGCAGTCACGACCTCCAAGACTTCTTCAAAGAGGCTGGCATCACCCTCCAATACTCCAATACAGCCGCGCATCAACAAAATCCCCAAATTGAAGGATGGTTCCGGGAAGCTTTTGGCCGAATGCGCGCGGCTCTTCTTGCTTCCAAAGCCCCCAAATACCTTTGGATGGAAGGTCTTCTCATGGTAAACCACGCGGATAATCGACAAGCTTCTGCCACGGACCCCACCAAAACTCCTTACGAGCTATTCTTTGGCCGCAAACCGGACGTCAGCAACATGCGAGTTCCTTTCTGCAAAGCTCTTATCAAAACCCTTCCCCGCCACACCGACAAAGTCTCATCCCAGGCCGTCAAAGGCCGGTTTATCGGTTACTCCAACTACGACGCTCATCCGATTCAACAAAACGGATGGAAAGTCCTCACCAAAGAAGGAGATAAAAGCTCTATCGTGGTTGGACGTAACGCGTTTTTGCCGAAGACGACTTCGACATCTGGACCACCACTACCCTCGCAGAACCTCCTCACCTCCAGCCATGGACTCACCTCGATGAACATGAATGGGCTAAAGCATTTCACCAAACCTCCCCCACCACCCAATTCCCGTTCTACACCACCTCTCTACCTGATGAAATTACACCTACACCCCCACTCGAATCCCCACAACCACTAACCCCGGACACCCTCACTCCTGCCACACCTCCCACTCGACCACAATCTCCACAACCTCCCCTTACACCTCCCTCTGAACCCCTCGTCACTGTATCGCCAATCGCTGAAGAATCTCCCCCACCTCACTTTGCTTCCCCTTCCACTCCTCTCGTTCCACCCACGCCTACGGACTTTCGCACCATTCCCTTGGAGCCGCATCAATCTCCTGCCTCATCACCCACGAGTTTTCCTTCTTCGCCGTCCTCCACCTCCTCTTCTTTACCGAATACTCCCACCCCCGCCCTGCTCAGCCTATACCCTTACCCCCTCAACGCTCTCTTCGCAGCAACACCACTCTTCCTCCCTTTTCACGCACTCTCAATCGACTGTTCGACTCCCCAGACGATGACGCCACGCCTCTTGCCATGACCGCCACCGCGGACTCCTCTTTTGAAGCCCTCTTTGTCGCCGACACACTTCGCCAACTGGATCGCATACCCGTCGACACTACTCACCTCTATTTTGAGATTGTTGACGAAACCCTCTTCCTTGCCCTCCTCGCCGGACATGATTCAATTACTGCAAAAGCTCTCCTTACGCAACCTGGCCCCAAGACCTTAAAAGAAGCTCTCAATGGTCCTCACGCTGAACTCTGGCGCGCTGCGGCTCAAAAGGAAATGGATGCCCACCATCTGAACGGCTCTTTGAACTAGTGGAGTTACCCCCTGGCCGGAAAGCTCTTCGCACAATGTGGGTTCTTAAGATCAAGATTGACGAAACAACCAATACCTCCGAATTCAGGCTCGCATTTGCGTTAACGGCGGTCAGCAAATTGCTGGAGTAGATTTTCACGAAACCTGGTCACCAACAGCCTCCATCACCGCCGTCAAAACTTGTTTCGCTGTTGCTGCCAGTCGCCGCATGGTCATTTTTCAATACGACGCCACGGCTGCTTTCATTCAAACGGCGGTACCGGAGGAGGAGGTGATTTTCATGAAGCAACCTCCCGAATTTCTTGTTCCCGGTAAAGAACATCTGGTGGGACGGATCCGTAAAGGCGTTAATGGTATACGTCAAGGGCCTCGCATTTACAATAAGGCATTAGCTCTTGAACTTATTACCCTGGGCTACACTCAACATACCGAGGACGACTGCATTTTCTTTAAGCGCACCCCTGACGGCCATCTTCTCATCCTCTCAGTTCATGTTGACGATCAACTAGGATTCGCGGATCCCCCAGCACAATCCCTCCTCCTCCAAGATTTTGCTTGCCTCGGCCTCAAGTTCCGCCATCGGCCAGTCACCTCGGACACCTATTGCAGTATCCACCGTGTCATTAATTCTACGGGTATTACCCTCGATCAGACTGCTTATTGCTCTTCTATTCTCAGAGATTTTGCCCCCGACGATCAAACCATCCGCTCCACTCCATCCCCCCCTTCTCCTACCCATCCTGATTTTGACCCTCCCACTCCCTCGGATATCACTTTTATGCAAAACAAACCCTACCGTTCCGTTGTTGCCAAACTCATCTACCTTACCATTATCGCCCTGATATTGCCCCGCCGTCACTCATCTCTCTCGATTCCTTAACCACCCACGCCAATGCCACTGGACCCGCATCCTCCATCTTCTTGCTTACCTTCGCGGCACTACCTCCATGGGTCTTCACTACTCCTCCGATCCCATGTATTCTGACCTCCAACTTACTGCCTATGCCGATGCTGATTACGCTAATAATCCGATCACTCGCCGCTCCGTCTCTGGAACCGTTATTACCTTAGCTGGTGGGGCGGTCGTTGCTAAATCCCGCTCACAACCAACTCTCGCCACTTCCACCACCGTCGCTGAAATTATCGTCAAACGCCGTCCTCGCGGATGTCATCTGGTTACGCCGCTTCCTCACTACTCTTGGCCTTTCTCAAGTCGGCCCTACAATCCAGTTTTGCGATAATTTACCGGCTATTGCTGTTTCCAAGGATAATTGCCTCCGTCATCACACCAAACATATCGACATCAAATACATGTTCTACCGCGCCCAAGTTCGTGCTGGTGTTATCGCGGTTACCTATTGTTCCACCGCCCACATGATAGCCGATATCCTTACCAAGCCGGTCGCTCGTCCACTTCTCCTTCAACACCGGCCCGCGTTCGGTCTCCATCCTTCTCCTTCCCCTTCCCTATAAAAAAAAAAAACAAAAAACAATCAAAAGAGACTTCTTCCCCTTCTTTCTTTTCTTTCTATCCTGTTTACCTCCTTTTGCTTCACACGTTCATGACACGGGGGTGTGCGGAACTCAGCGTTCCTAGTTTGTCATATTTGTCATGATCATGTTCATGTCACCACCTCCCTTCCCTTCATGTTTCACATCTTCCCTTCATTCGCATTGTTTTTGTATAGCCCCCCATCTCATCTGGTTTTCTCTTTCACGTGTAGTTGAGGCTGATCATGATACGCGTCCCTACCCTATATAACCCCACTCCTTTTCCTTTCTTCTGGGCATTGTTTTCTTGTCTCTTTACGTGCCCGTATACTTACGTTCATTGATTTCCTCAGGTAGCATGACCCCCAATAAACATCGTTTTCTTGTCTCTTTACGTGCCCGTATACTTACGTTCATTGATTTCCTCACGTTTATGTACGGTTGTCAACTTTTTTTATATGACAGCATCATACGGTGTTGGAAGAAAATTTTAAAGGCATACGATGGTTTGACAACAGAGCTTTTTGACTTGTGCAGACATATCAACATACCGATGAGCCTTGGTGGACATGATGATGAACATGGGGGAAGGGGGTTCCAATACAACCTTGGTGAGAACTCTGTAACATACTCAAATCCAGATCATCTTCACTGACACGGTAAATTAACTATTTATCCAATAAAGCTGCAGGGTCCAGAAGCCACTCGGAGCCAACTTACAGCGAAGACGACAACGAAACTGTTACTGCAGGCATGATGGCGGTTGATGCCGCTAATGAGTAATCAAGAATACGTGCTCCACCGGCTCCTTCTCTTCCTGTCCCCATTGAAGGAGCATATAAGATTCGGAGTGGTCAAGTGATGCATGATGGTATACTGGTGGGAAAGATCTAACAAGTTTGCTAACACCCTACTTTTATAGAGAGTGTGAAGCAGTCAAACAACAGAAGGAATGCATTTTCAAATGCTAACTCGACAAGCTCTAACACTCCTTTTTCCGTCGACATTGGGAGCATCTTGTTCAGACGGTCAGTCCCATTGCTATCGGTTTGAACATTTTTAGAAACTAATATAAAAAACAGGCTGATAACATGAGTAGAAAGATTGACGCTGGCATTGTCTTATTAGCTACGTACCCTGAGGCTTTGGCTGCAAAAGCATACATTCACCAGGCTTTCAAAAGCATGTTCCAGTAAGGATTCAAGGTACATTGTGGTGTATAGTCATTGTACGGCTGGTAACGGTGGTAACTGCCGCATACAATGATGTACGGCTACATACGGTTGTATACTGTAGTGTGCGTTTGTATACTGTAGTATGCGGCAGTACACTGTAGTGTGCGGCAGTATAATGTAGTGTGCGGTAGTATACTGTTGTATACTGTGCATTTATTTGATGTTTTGGCTGACAATTAAAATATTAAAATTAACTTATTTTTGATTTAGGGTTCGGTGTTAACGAGCTCAAAAGGCTGAACGACTGTTTCATTGTTAGCGTTGGCGGCAAGAATTTGCAGACTGCTGCTGCACAACAAACAGTCTCGTCCTTCTTATACACGAAAACAACTTGACTCAGAGAACGCTTGCATCTAACTTCTCTTATCTACGTCAAGCGCAAGACAATATGCAGAAAAGTTTTGAATCCTCTCTTTTGGCGTTGAAGGAAAGACTTGACAACTTCGACGAAAAACTTGAAACTATTAGGGGATCTGTGGATGCCTTAACAAACAGCAAGCAACTGTAAGTTTTTCTTGCTTCAAGCACTTTAAGTAATTAGTTTTCATGACAAAGCACAACGAAGAGTCTCCTCAGCTTCTTTTGAGCATGACGTTGCTGTAGCCAATAACCGCGTGCGCCGAACAGGAGTAAGACCATTGCCACGATTTTCAGAGTCCCCCACCTCGCAGGTCTCGACGAATCTTATCTGAGGAACTGCCCCCGTCACCACCTCGCCGGTCTCAGCGTATTCGAAATTCCGCTAGCTTTTCTCCTGACAAGGGAAGAGCTAGAAGCCTGTCACGTGGTAGTTTGAGGGGATCAACATCTCGTTTACGCGACCGTTCGCGTACAAAACTTGAGTTACACCTCTTCGGATAGCGACATATCTCCTAACAAAGCTCGCAGGTACAACGCCAGGAATTTAGACGTTGAACTAATGGTGCTGTACGTTGATGTCAAAATTACGTTAATATATTTATCAAAGTCCCAATTTTGTGCAGAATGTATTTATTTTTGGAGTTTAGAGAGAAAAAAATCGTGAACATCTTCAAAAATAAAATACAAGAGTATGTATAGGAACGTTCACGAAGTATGCATTGATTCCACTATACGTACGTACATGCACGTTTTGCGTACGTTTACGTACACTTGTGCACGCGTCTTACATTTACGTGCGCAAATGTACGCACACGTACGCACGCGTACAGAAACGCACGTGTACGCACGTAAGCGTACGTACACGCGACAAAACGTTTATATACCTGCATTGGCAGTGTCAACATTCTGCGACAGTCAGCGTATACACAAAGAATATGACCACAAATTCAGTATAGTTTTGACAAAAGCAAAAAAGGTAAAAATACCTTTGTGGAAAAGAGTATTGCGGTCTGACGTCAATGTTTGTACTGAACACTGTGTATGTGGGCTAAATAGGAAGAACGTTTTCTTTATGCACACGTGGCTTATGAGTCCTAATAATTTTTAAGTACGACTGTAATGAATATATATTCAGATTAAAAGCTTTAGGTTAAGGTAAAGTCCTTATGGTGGAGAAACAGAAGACTCCCGTAGATGGCCGTTTACGGCGCTATAGTATAGTTCGATGCAAATCCTGTGGTACTGTCTGAATTCTGTAAAATAAAGAAATTTCCATTGCGTGACCGAAAATTCAGCTCCCCGTATGATGAAAAAATTTACGTATTTGGCGGTATTCTGCCGCATTTAATAAGTGGCGAATATTGTGTGACCAACGAATTGATTTGGTGCAAAAGCGGCAGCATACGCCGATTTACGGCAAACTATATCCAAATTCGACGAAATTTTTTTAGTTGTCGTCGGTTTTGTACTATGGGATATAACCTGAGGGAAAAGTAAACATGAAATCTGCAATCCCACTTCTCAACGCAGGTGACCCGACCCTAATATGCCAAAGAGCATTCATAGCAAATTCTTGCAGCTTTCCTTAAAGAAAAAAAAAAGGCAGAACTAACAGACATAAACATCATCATTATACCTTCCCATACTTAGTCTGTCCACTAAATGCTCCAACTTCTGCAGGATCCGCTCTGCCCCTCCCTCACTCTTCACCACATCATCCACCTCCATCGCATTCACAATCCGCTTCAGGAACTGAAATCCTATATCTCCCACCTTCTGTTAAAGCTGCACATTCACCGAGCAAAGCCATATTCAACGTCGATTACAATGCCTCCAACAGCGTCTTGATGCTTTTCGCATGTAACGCCGAATATACTACGCGGTCTTGGGGATCAATAGTAGAGATTCCGAGAAGGTAGCCTAGCACAAGGATGGAACCGTGGCGGAGCTCGAGGGTGAACTATACAACGATACTATCAAATATATATTCTATATTAACATAATGCTCAGAATTCGTTCGTCTAAACGCAAAAAAATCAAGGTTCACCTGCTTACATTGATTCGCAATGGTCGTGTTAAACTATTCAATCAACTTTATAATCACATCAAGTCTCACTCCATCCGCATTACTGGTTGCGGCCATTCCCAAAATAGTCCCCATATTACAAACTATATTCTTCGTCCGAAGAGGCGACAAAAACGTCTTATATGCAACACCCAACAATATACGCTCTTAAAGACACGACGACGCAATAGAGAGAACGAGCGCATACATCGGATAATTTAGAAGCTAGGTGAACGAGTGGATGCTTACCTAACTCCTGTTCCTTCAACGCTCATCCACAAGACTCACATAAAGTCCAGTTACTCTGTTTTCAATATTCCCCTTCTCGCGTCCCAATACTTCAGCAAAATACGCTTTGAAAGCTTTCCGCCTTATGATATCCGAAAGCTTATTACCATCATGAAGATTAGACGTGATGGATGGCGATATATCCGGAGTATGTACCGATGGGTGGCCATCACAACATAAAGGCGTCTCGAGAATTCCACAGCAGACGTGTATCCTTCCGCCGTATACGACCCAGCATAGCTTCAAAGACTCATAAGGACAAGACGAGGTTTTTCGTATACCTCACTCCAGGCAACCTTAACCCAGGTTCGATTTCTTCCCCATATCACTCAACACCGTCATCGTCTACCCAAGATTTGGTAACTTCGTCCGATGCTTTTCAAACGCCATCTCCTCCCTCATCAACCCCATAAACTTGGCAAAAACAAACGCAACAGAGAAGTCCAATACCCGTCGTCCTTCTTCACGCTTTATTGACTTTGGCATCAGCCAACGCGACGATTAGAGCGCGGGAGAACGGGAACAATGCAAGTGCGTAATTGACAGCCACGATACGGGTTGAGCTTCAGGTTGACGAGTGTGAGAAAACATTAAAAGGAGTGAATGCCTTATGAATATTGGAAATAACCTCTTCCTCAATCTTGGTCTTAAGATCATACCTTGTGATGCATCACGGAACGCTTCAACGATGGACGAAAACGCTTCCTGCACAAAAACTATGGCGTTCTTCGATTCCTCTGAGATTGGCGTTAACAGCCCATTCAGGATCAAAAGATCTGCGACACAGCGTCGAGTGCTAATAGAATTTAAACCTAAAGATAAGATACCTAAATACCTTTTCAGACATCAGTCCGAAAGCTTGTATGAAACTCCGCGGATGCTCTCTCTTTCTTGCCGCAGTCTCGTCAATGAATATAAGGTCGAGACCGCTCAATATATTTTCAGCGACAGGTTTACGTTTTTCGCTTTTCCCCTAAACGAACTTCAGCCTAAAACATAACCATGGCTTCCTCACCATCCTCGCAAACCCATTGCGCAAATTCTTTGTCTGCAGGGATGTCACCCTCGGTGAGTTTTTGTAGCAGCAAGGATCTACTATATCAGTCCAACGTCATTAGGAGGGGAAGACTCCACCGGTACGATGATACTGAACAACATTTGCTGCTGCGCAACCGTCCTCCTTGAGATCCCTGGCACAAGACTCAGCCAGCACAAGACTTGGCACAACCTGAACGCTTTCCTTAAAACACCATCAACACACTTCTCCACTAAACACTTTACTCACTCCCAACCTCGCAACCCCCATTTCCACATAGAAATTATCACAGTTATGCACAACAGCCTTTTGTCCAGCGTCAATGTCTAAGCCTTGTCCAGGTCCAGGGCCAGGCCTTCTCCAGTACGCACGCGCCAACCGCTGGCCTAAAGGTGAGTATTGAATAGTCTTACCTGGAAGTGCCTCTGTCCCGTCTTTGGACACACCGCGTATTCTCCGTGGCGTTGGGTGATTGGCTGCTGCAAAGCCCTGATCAACGAGCCCCCGTTCAGCTCACGGCCGGTGCGATGGAGTAAAAAGCAGTTCCCCCTCATCGTCGTCGCTACGGGTTTGGGGACTGGTCTAAGCATTGGGATTGCTTAGAATACGCCCTTACCGCCACGAATGACGATGGAATGGGTAAAAAAAAGTTGCGAAGATCTATTCCAAGAAAACCTGGTCAAGTTACCCTTCCCGTTCTCCTTTTGCCGTGCCTGTATCCCTATCTCCCCTTTACCTTAATTTTTTCCCGTTGATCAAAATCGAGCTCCTCTCTTTCATGCTCTAACCTTTTATTTTATGTAATGACAGGTTCTAAGTAACCCTAGACGGTACTGGTCCTATCGAAACTCCTACCACACGCGTACGTCCTTTGGATTCGTGGTAGGAGGCCGTAGTTTCACATTCTGTGATACCGTACACGGCTACCATCTCCAATGCACGCGACCCGACATAGCCTGTTAAGACAAAAAATCTGAACACCAAGTATTGTATGGTGTGAGAACTAAGCTGTTGCAAACAACGAAATCACAGTGAGCTACATTAAAACTCAAAAGTAAAATACCGACATCTTTACCAAACCATTAGCAAAGGTCAAGTTTTAACAATTCCGTACTGGACTTAGTTTAGACACCCACAAACGTGAGAGCACTATTAATTAGGAAGTTCTTTTTTTGAGAGATATATTTCTACTTGTTTAAGGATTTAGGTGTCTTGTTTGTTTTATCTTTGTTAACGCTGCCATGCGCATATGGCTCCGACTCTCTCCAGCTCCCCAAGAACAGGTGCTGAACACAGGCATCATGATGGTTGATACCTTTTGCAAACATTCCCTTGTTCTCTGGCGAAAATCCTGTTATCGGAAGGATGTATAGCCCGTCCACAAGTGTCGCCGTCGTCATAGACTGGAACTCTTGCCACTTCCTTGACCGCTTCTCAAGGTACTTGTAGACGGCATCTGTAAAGGGTCCCGGTCCGGTCAGATTCAGAACGTTGGCCCCTGCCAACTCCTCGTTTGTGGCATTCGCGATAGTCTGATTTACCATGCTGATTACAGTGCCAAGCACCTCAAAGCCTGGAGCGGCCGCGATCGTCCATTGTGTGAACTGAAGCTGTCTGGCAATCACTTTCCACCATTCCCAACCGCCCGAAGCGTCTTGCTGGAATGAAATCATCAGTCGAAAAAAACGAAAAGGTTAAAGAAGAAGGGACCCAAGACCTCGATTCCGATGATGGCCTGTACAGAGGCCATGTTGTTGTTCCAGGTGTCCACAGCTCTCAGACAGATGGTGTCGGCATCAGTGTAGACGCCCCCGTACTTGAACAGCACCATGTATCTGAAGAAGTCAACCTTGTGGACGATCTTGGGGAGTCGAGAGAATTGAGGGTAAACATCCGGAAACTCCTTCTTCACAAAAGATTCGCACTGCTCGTCCGTCCACAGCATGTACTGAAAGTCTGGGTTCTTTGCCTTCCAGCTGGCGCTAGCGTTGGTAAGGATGGGATCATCGAATTCGGCCGACTTCCAGCTTTGATGGATGATGCGAGGGATTCCGTCGGAAAATGACCCAACAGCAATCTCGGGGTTCTCAGAGAAGGAAGCATTATGATCAGCACCCTCTTCGTCAACCTTGTAATTGGCCCAGAACATGAAGCTGCTTGCGATGAGAAGGGCCAGACCACCGATCCGTATGAGCTTGATGGTCCTAGCTGAGGGCCGATAGTTCCCACCCTGCTGCTGTTGCTTCTTATCCATCACTGTACAGAGGATGCAAAAGCTGTGGGTATATTTTTAAGGATTTGATGTTTATCAATCCTATAAAGGTGCCGCGCACAAGACATGGAGGCATGGTTACTTCAACGGAGAAAGCAGGTTGGTGATGAACTCGTCTACAAATAAGTGGGAACAGCAGCTATTGCTGAATTGCAGTTATACTTACAATATATCTCGTATTTATTATACACACTCGTTTATATAGTTGAATTACGTCTTCTTTAAAAACGTTTTCATCACTTTCGCTCGTTCTTTCACCCCCATCTCCCACCCCAAATCAATGCACTTCCGCCCCCAAACCGTCTCCTCACACCCTCCACATCCCCGTCTATCCCAACCTCCAACCCTCCACCAACGTCCCAACAACCGGCATCTCCCTCTCATACCCCGCCACCATCCCATCAATCCATCCCGCACAAGAACGGGAACGGCCAACGGCCTCAACCTCCCTTCATAAGGATCCTTCAACGCCGCCCCCGCCTTTGCAATCGCATCCCTCGGAAAGCTCCCATCCCCGAATCGCGTTCAGCTCCATCCGTTTACGAGTTCACGCATATGGATCACGTTTTCCTTTATCGCTGTGCTTTGTGCACCCACTAAACGGGAAACCCGGTGTGGATCTTTTCCTAGTAATCCCACCGGAATCGCCCCTTCTTTATTAAGTGAAAGTGTCATGGACCGTTGCATGAAGTGGTTTGAGAGAGCGGTGAGGTAGACGGTGCCCTCATCGTGGTATGCGTCCCACGTCTCCTGCAGCGACTCTAAACGATCTAGCAGCAAACTAGGTCCCAAAATCTTAAAACAAAATCCGCTAATTTTCCAATCTCGTCTCCGATGAGTCCGTCATCCGTCATGGTCCCCTTTCGGCTTTGACAAACCAAGTTTGCTTGAAATACCATGCATGCATGAGCATCAAGGTGGTCGGATACTGCTTCTTCTTACTCCACTTTTATTATCTTGCTTTGGGAGACAATGCAGCCTAACTTCTTCTCCCACCTAAAGCCCTCATCGGATAACATTTCCACATACCATCAGGAACCCATAAATGTAACTACATATTATCAGCAACAGTGAGAGTCTTCAACATGCCCTTCTCCTCCCACTTTCGCGGCCGCGCTGTGGCCGATGAAGCTGATACAGTGACTTGTTCATACTTTCCCAAACGCCTTGTTGAGATGAATGACTTCCTGCACCACATCCCATCATCCATTCTGATCGCCTTGACAGCTGCTTTGATGTACGCAGCCATATCGAGAGCCGCCCTACAAACTGCTATCTTTGACTACGCATCATTCTGGCCGGCCAATGGCTTTGTCGTGGGGACATGGCTGCAATTGACACCTCTTCAAAGTTACAGTTTTATCCCGTTAGTCCTCGTCGCCAATCTTCTGATCACGCGGGAAAGACACACGCTGACGACGTCGTCTTTGTTTGTTGTTGTTAACGCAACGGAATATGCCATTATTTACGGGTTGATTCGGCGTTTTGCTCCGAGATACAAAGAACTTACGAACAAGAAATCCGCCATCGTCATTACTCTTTCCGCTATCATTGGATCTGTCTTCGGTGGAGTCCTTGGTGGCGGAGTAGCCATAGCCCAATTTCATAAGTTTGATTTCGGGCAATACGGCTTTGAGTTTTTCAAGTGGTTTATTTCAGACTGCCTTGGGCATCTTGCCGTGATCCCTTTTATGCTAAGTTTACATTCTTGGAAAACTTTGTGGATTAGAGTGAGAAAGAGGCCTGGAAACGGGGGTGGTGGCAGCCGGATGTCTCATCCTTATCGCATCGCTCGAACTTGCACTTGCCGCATTTCCAAGAAACGACGCCGTGATTTCTGTTCCAAACTCTATACCTTACATCAGCCACATAATCTCCTTCCCCTGTGTTCTTCTCTGCGGCTTGTGTGTTGGCTCCATTGGTTATACAACTGCGACCCTCCTACTCGCCGTTACAGGGGTCTGTGGTATCGTCTTCATGGCTGGTGGAGACGCACATACTGTCAGTATCCTGTTGTTCCGTTTTCAGCTTTTCATTATCGTCGTCATGGTCAGCAGTCTCTCCCTCATGGTCATAGATAAGGCACTTGAAGATGCTCTCGAAGACGCTATTCGGGCCAACAATCAGAAATCCGCATTCATGGCGTTCCTCTGCCACGAACTCCGAAATCCGCTCCACGCCATCCTGAACATCAACGTCTTTCTCATGGAAACGCCTTTATCATCCAACCAACACCAACTTTGTGAAGGCATATCTATTGCGAGTATCTACATGTCGCAGATCTTAAACGATGTGCTGGATACGTCAAAGTTTGAGGCGGGGAAAATGACGTTGTCAAAGGATCCTGTGGATGTTGTGGGGATTTTTCGGAAGGTTGCCTTGCAGACGAAAGAAGACTTGAGAACACGGAACGTTGAATTCGGGGTACACACAGGCATGTTTACGAATTGTGAGGGGTTACTGTATCTAGCAGATGAAATGAGATTAAAGCAACTTCTCAACAACCTCTTGGCACATGCTATTAAAGTTACGCCTCCCGGTGGTCGAATTGATTGTGGGTTATGGTATGAAAATCTTCGAACGGTTCCGTCTTGGTTTCCTGCACAAGTCGGTCAGGGTAGGCAAAGACGCAACACTTGTACGCTTTGCATGGAAGTTACAGATTCTGGGCCCGAGATACCTCCAGATGTTGCTGGAATTCTTTTCAAGCCGTTTCATATGAATATGTTGGAAACATCGCAAGAGTATTGTGGTACTGGGTTGGGTTGGCTATTTGCAAGCAGATTGTAGAGCTTATGGGTGGGACGATTGAAGTTATGAGAAGGAGAGATGGGGGGGAGGGATCGACTTTCACTGTAAAGTTGCCTTTGGAGATGTGTGGGGAAGTCGGAGAGGCTGGGGAGAGTTCGGGGCGTTGATCGTCGATGAGCCAGATGAAGGAGATGGAGAGGATCATGGCATTAGGATGAATATCATCCCATCTATTAAGCAGTCACGAAATTCGGATTCGCAAGGACGCTAGAAAGGAGAAACAGCTTTACGCCAGAGACGCCATGGCTCACTGCATCGGTTAATCGTGAACCCATGCTACCATCATTGGACGTTCAAGATTCCCCATTGACGGAGTCCTCGCGCCAGTGTGACGACCGCTTGTTTGTTTCGGTTGACGTTACGGCAGGCCATTCCACCAATGTCCCAGCACCCTGTTCGCCAGAAACTCTTCCATGGGTAGAACCGCACGTGTTGAATGTGCCGACTTCAGGAAGAGTACATTTTTCGTCCTCCGCCACGTTTTCTGAGCCGACAACAATAGCTACAACATCATCTGAGAGGCAACCTTTCACCATGTCTTTAACTATATCTCGACCCTCTCCAGCCCCACTCCCTCCCGCCTCAATCTCCTTTGGACGATCACGTTGAAACCTCACCTATTGTCGAATCACAAGTGAAGAACCCCTCCACCATATCCCCATCACGATCTCGACTAGCAACCCCGTCAGATGATCGCGCTATCCTCATTGTAGATGATTCATCCCTCAACCGCAAGATTCTCTATCGCCTCCTCCGTCGCGCAGGCGTGACTCGGCGCATAGAAGAATGCACAAACGGACTTGAGGCCGTCGATAAAGTACGCGCACAGCCGTCGGGGTTCACGGGTGTGTTCATGGACTTGCAGATGCCTGTGATGGATGGGACGGAGGCTACAAGGGTTATTCGTGATGTTGAAAGAAGGGCGGGTGGAGGGGAGATGCCGATTGTGGCTGTGACGGCGAGCGTTGTAAAGGAAGAAACTTTGAGAGAAGAGTTTGGGTTTACGGCGGTTGCGCCAAAACCGTTTTTAAAGGCAGACGCAGAGAGGATTTTGAGGGATTATGAGATGGCTTGAGGATGAAAGCTGGTGTGATTATGAGAATTATTCTTCTACCTTTTCTTTATCGTTGTTTGTTCATTAGTAAATAAAAAAGAGGAGTCAAATCTTTCGTAACAAGTCTGCTGGCAGTGGCACAGCTGGCAGTTGAAGAAGATAATGCATAGTTATGCAGGCTGATTAATCTTTCAATGCTTGACCAAAACAAACTGACTTGGCCTGCAGATGAGATGTCACAGCATCTGGTTACTTGAAGCCGGCTGAATGATGGCCACGAACAGTCATAATGCATCCATCCGCTTCGTTGAAGACGCTTTATTGCCTCGAAAACTTAATAATTTCAAACCAAGAAGCCAAAGCCTTGAAGCGACATATTCGAAGATGAACTCCTCCTTTAACCCTCTTGCCCCATACTTTTTTAAAGGGTTGTTGGGAGAGTTTGAAGGGTATGGATGGATCTCTTTTGGGGAAGGAGATTGTTTGAAAAATGTTTGAACGACAGGGTGGATGATGGAGAAGGTTGAAAGGGTGGTTTTACAAGTATTTTGCTAATTTTACATCCCTTTCATTCTTCTTACTCCGTTTATCTTTTGCAAGCACGGTGGATTGATCAACACGGATACTCTCTCTCTTTTTCGAAAGGCTGGCGCGACACCGGCGAAGTTCTTGTACTCGAATTTCGGAAGATACCCGGATTAAATTCAATTTGCGATCCGTGAGGCTATCCGCAAGTTCTACGAGCGTCATCTAATCGGCTCAAAGCCGTCTCGGCTGTCTATAGACGGCGACAACGACAAAGCGGCGGACAATGATGCACGGATTGATGTTGAGGATCAATTGCTGGATTGTATGTATTTACGATTGTGAGGTTTGTGGAATTGGGTTAGGATGGTAATGAGATTGTACTTTTCCGGCTTTTGGGAGGACGCTCAAGTTTTCGAGGAATAATGGTTTGATGTTCGGATGAGTCTGATGGAAATGAGAATGAAGGGAATCCGCGGCGACGCGAATCATTTATAGCGGAAGGGCCGCCTATTATAGATTGTATCAAATATATTTGGTTAAGCCCCCGAAGGTAAGTCTTAACTGCAGTACTAAAGTATACATATCCGATTGTGGAGGTGTGAAAGAAAGGGAGCAAGGTAGAAAGGTAGCATAACTGGGGTCGTGTTACAAATAAAAGACAGGAGGGGTGATGGTTTAGGGCAGGTGAGAAGGAGATACAGAGAGAAAGACGGAGGCAAGCCCTATTTACCTTCAGCCTCAGGATTTAACCATATCTAGCCGGGCGACAATCCGTGAACAAGATAATGAATGATAAGGAGAATAGAGAGGAGTGAAGAGAAAAGAAAAGTAATTTGCCTTGTCCGAGGGTTGGGTCGACCGGCCAGTGTGTTGAGGATCTGTCTGGTTAATAGCTACGACTACAAAAGAATACAAGTGCGGAATGGAGAGAGGGATGAATGGTTGGGGTTGAATGTCACGGTGTGCTACTACTAAGGATCCGAGTATTCTTGGATTTGCTGCCAGTGCTGGTTGATTGCTGCGATTGCCAGATTCGTTGAGCATGTG
This sequence comes from Chytridium lagenaria, assembly GCA_025449115.1. Classification (NCBI taxonomy): domain Eukaryota; kingdom Fungi; phylum Chytridiomycota; class Chytridiomycetes; order Chytridiales; family Chytridiaceae; genus Chytridium; species Chytridium lagenaria. The sequence continues at coordinate 19,401 of JAHLKC010000138.1, forward strand.
CTAGAACACCAGTATGGACGCCTCTGCCAACCACTGTGTTGTCTCTTCTGCTGTGGAGTTGTAGAGTATGTCATGGGTGCGTGTTTGGCCAAGGAGGGAGGTGCGGATTGTTTCGATTGCCTCGACGACAAGACGGATTTTGGGGATGTAGAGGGAGGTGAATTTAAGGAGGCAATGGCCGTGTCGAGGATGGTAGTGCCGGGGAGGGGAGGAGGGAGGTTAGGGAAGAGGGGAGTGAGGAGGTTGAGGATATTGGCGCATTGGATGGCGTGTGCACGTGAAACGGTTGTGTCGATAGCGCATTTGGTGCATATTTGGTGGCATGCGACGGCGCCCAGAAGCCAATGAATAAGAGGACGTTGGTGGTGTCGAGGGAGGAAGGTGGAGGCTGCAATAATAGGGTGTGGTTTGCCGCGTTTGGGGATAGGTAGAATGCTTCCAGTGCGGCTTGTGGAGGTTTGTTGGAGTTTGGTGAGATCGAGTTGGTGGAAATTATCGAGCAGGCCTGTGGTAGTGGGGTGGTGATTTTTTGGGGGGGTCCGACGGTGAATGTTCTTGGGGGAATGATGAGGTTGTTGGTGTTGAGCGGGGTGAGGGAGGGGATGACGGATGGCCAAAGAGGGTTCTTGTGGAGTGATTGGGATATTAGGGAGCGTGGGAGGTTGGGGAGTGTGGCTTGGCTGCGGTAGGTGGTGACGGCGATGTGGGTGATATCGTTGGATTGGTGAAGTCGGTAATAGAATGATGCGTTGAGGGTGTGGTTGCGGGAGGTCATTGTTGGTATGTTGGCGAGGAGGTGTATTGCGGAGGTGCTGGTTTTCGAGGTACTCCGAAGAGACAACGGAGGGCGGTGTTTTGGACTCGTTGGAGGGATTCGAGGGTATGGTGTTGAAGCGGTGCCAGTGCAATGCCGTATTCCATGATGGGTCGAATAAATGTTTTGTAGATCCTGATTGACATTTGTGGTCTCCATCCCATGCTGTTCATTCCTATGGATTTGGTCCAGCCTATCATCCTGCGAGCTGCTGCAATGCGTGGGGTGAGGGAGGCGACTAAGTCCACTCCACTTCCCGCCATCATCATGCCGAGGTAGCGTGCCGAGTCTTTCTGTGTGATGGCATCGGGTCCGAGCTTGAGTTGGGGGTTGATCATCCTGGGTGCAACGGATATAGTTTTTGTCGCGTTGAAACACAATCCTACGGAGTGTGCCCACGCGTGACATTCATTAAGGAGGAGTTGAAGGATACGGAGATTGATATGAAATAAAACTATGTCATCGGCAAATAGGAGTGAATTGAGACGTGAGTTGTTGAGGAGAACGGATGTGGGTGTATATGGGAAGATAGGGATGGGTAGGGTGCGGAGTCGGGAGGGTAGGGTGTTTATGAAAAAATTAAAAAGAATAGGCGCAGCTAGGGTACCTTGGATCAGTCCTCTCGACACTGGTATCGGTAATGACTTGTACCCGAGAACTAGTAGATAGGCTAAATTCAAATCAAATAGGGCGCGAAGAAGGGGTACAAGAATAAAGTCAGTTTCGGTTTTTTCAAAAAAGGTTCCAAGGAGAAGGGAAAAACGGGACCACAATATTCTTCGGTCTACGGTGTCATATGCTGATTTGATATCCAGGTATACGCATGTGAGTTCGGGTTTGTTTATGATTGCTTCGTGAAGGACCATGACTTGTTCTAGGCTTGAGCGACCGGCTCGAAAACCTCCTTGTGCTTTGTCGAGGGTAGGAACGATTCTTTTGTCGAGAGGGGGTTTGAGTATAGCTTCGAAAGCTTTACGTAGCATGGACATGAGGGAGATGGGTCGGTGGTTTGCGATGTCGGTATTGGAGCCTTTATTTTTGTAGATTAGTGCAACGTTTGCATGTAGCCAGGGGGATGGGATGCAGAGGTAGGATGCGATGATTTTGAAAAGGAGAGTGAGGGTAGGGGTGAGGGTTGCGGCGGCTATGGAGAGCATTTCTCCGTAGACGCCGTCGTCGCCGGCTGCCTTGCCGGATGGGGCGTGTTGTAGGGCGGATTTGATGGTGTCGGGGGAGATCCAAGGTGGGAGGGAGGCTGGGGGTCGGGGACGGTGGGGGTCTGTGTTGTGTAGGTATGCATTGTCGAGGGGTTCTGTCCCTGTGGGATCTGCGCCAAAGGTGGTGGCGAAATAATCGGTGTATTCTTCGAGTTTGTTGGGGTCCAGGGCACACGATGTTCTTTCTTTGCGAGATTTCTTGCATGCGATGATCTTGATGGCGGTGGTGTTGTCTTTCGCAAGATCATCGACTCTCAGTCGAAAGTGTTTTAGTCCTCGTCGGCGTGCAGCTGTGCGGTATATGCGGTTGGCGGATGTGCATCGGTACCAACAGAATTGGCGGTCTGCGGGTCCAGCGTGGAGCCATGCAATATGTGCGTCAAGGGCTTTTTGGCGAAGGTCCTTTAGGAAGTCATTCTGGAAGGCCCGAGGAGCGTATGTGCCTGAGTACTTGAGGATACCTCCGGCTTCTGTTGCTGCTTGAGTGATGGCTTCCGTTACGATGGCATTGACGGTGTCGACTGTGGTTTGGCGGGTGGCGATATCTAGGATGGTTTGTTGGTGGCGTTGTTCCGTGATGTCGTCTAGGATGGTGGTAAGGGTGGGGATGATGGGTATTAGGAGTGTGGCGAGGGAGTTGGTGAAGGCGTTTGGGTTTTGGCGGAGTTTTTTGATGTCAATCCGTTGGAATGGAGGTTTGTGAGCGTTGCCTGGTTTTGTAATGGAGAGAGTGAGAAAGCAGTGATCGCTGCCATGTGTTAGTTGTTCATGAATGTTAAGTATGGGGTGTAAGGTGAGTGCAGCTGTGTTAGCAAAGACATAATCCGTGATGCTGCTTCCATTTTGGGAGAAGGTAGTCCAGCGACCTACACTCGGTGCTATCAAGTTCCATTCAGGGTCATCCAGCCAGTCAGTCATCCATTGGCGTCGGTGTTGGTTATTGCAAATTTGGTGGTCGTTTGTGTGGTGTCCCATTCGGGTATTGAAGTCTCCAATGATGATGCATGGTGCATTGGGGTGTTGGGCGGTGATTGTATCGCGGAAGAGGGTGAAGGAGGCCAGGAGGATGGGGATTTGTTGAGGTGAGTGAGTTAGTGGGGGTAGGTAGGCTGTGATGAGGATGAGGGTTCCGACTTTGATGGCGGTCCATTGGCCGCCATCTGGTGCGGATAGGACTTGGGATGCGAGTGGGTGGGATGAGGAGTTAATCGTGAGGACACCTTTCTGGGCGAGTCGGCCACGGTGGAAGTCGGCAGGTGGAGTATGTGTGGAGTTGGCGATGACATTGGAGAGTGGGGGTGTTTGTGTAGGTAGAAGCCAGGTTTCTACAAGTGTTAGTATATCAATATTTTTTTTGTTTGCAGGTGTCGGAGAGGTCATCAGCGCGCCCAGAGAGGCCCCTGATGTTCTGAAATCCGAGGGTAAGGGTGTTTTCGTTTGGGTTGTGATTAAACATTCGTTTCCATGTTGTTTTGCGATGAAAGGTTTGGGGGAGTGGGTTGTTGTTGGTGTCGTGGGAGGAAGGAGTTCAGGTTAAAGTTTCTTTGTGGGTACGTGTTAGCGGTGAGGCCAGCAGTCTCCAGGGCGGCGGTTTGGATGGCGGTGGGAAAATCTTGAAGTACTCCCGCACGTTTGGTAGGGCCAGAGCGTTTAAGGAGGACTGCTAGGCGGCGGATACAGAATTCTCGAGCGTCAACTTGGAGTGCGGTGATGGTGGCTTCGTTGGCGTCTTGGGTCAGATGTGTAGGGAGTGTGAGGGGGTCAAAGTTTGGAAGGAGGAGTGTGTGTTTGGTGAGTTGGTCTTCTATGTATTTGCGTTTGTTATCATCGACTAGTAGGTGCACCACGGAGTTGCCAATGAAGCTCATGTCGATTATTCCAGAGGTAATGTCGAATTTTTTGAGGGCTGATCTAACAAGCTGTGTTCGAACGGGGCGGAGATGCTTGGGGATGTTTGCTTCCATGTAGACATTCGATAGGCGCTCAGCCAGTTGTGGGTTGTGGCGGGGTGGGGTAATGATGTGTTTGCTGGCGAGGATACGAGCGGCAGTGGTATTGTTTGCGGTTGCCTGGTAGATGCTGCGGAGGGCGTCGGCGTAGGAGAGGTCTGCTGGGTTTTTCTCGTCTTGCGGGTTGCTCTGAAATACCTGTGTCTTAGAGTTAGTAGTTTGGGTCTCCGGGTTCGCGTTTGCGGCTTCCTTTCCTTTGATGGAGGGTTTGATTGTGGTGAGTGTTTCTTTGAGCACATTCTGAATGAGGGTAGTAATGGATTCCTTCCAGGAATCAGGGAGGTTGCGATTGTCCAGTGCAGTGTGGTCGTTGTTGACCTTGTCGATGGTGAGTCGCTCCTTGATCTGCTCCAGTTCCGTCTTTTGTTCGTCGTATTTTGGACTAAGGCTTCGTTCATTTTCTGTAGTTCATTTACCTGATGGGTGAGTGCTAGGATGGTCTGGTTGAGAGTGGCAAGAGTTGTGTCCATGGTTTCTTCGTCTCTAGGGGTAGGTGTGGGTTGGATGGAGGGGTTGGTGTGTTGTGGATTCGGTGATGATGGGGATAGTGATGTTGATGGTTGGAGATGTTTGTCTGTTGGTGTTCTAAAGAATGGATGGATGGGTTTGGAGGATGAGGAGGTAGGTAGTCGTTGTTGTGGTTGGGGAGTAGTGAAGGGATTGGTGGTTGATGTTGGTTGGGTGAGTCTGGGTGGGGTGATAGCGCTGGTAATCCGATCGGATGGGTTGAGGGTGGGAGATTAGTGTGTGCGTCGGCGATGGTCTTGATGAACTCGGCGACGTTTGGTAGGGAGGAGTTGTGGTCAAGGACGATCTGGAGGCAGGTCTTTTCTGAACAGTTGGAGCAAAGGAGGACGTGGTATTGTACCCCACGGACGTTGTGGATGCCAGCTCTACCTCGGGAGGACCAGATGGGGGGAACTTTATCACACTTAGGGCAGTGGATCGATTTCTTGTCGAGTTTTTTCCAGAGGGTAAGGCGTAGGTTATAGAAGTCAAGGACAGGTTTTGATGTCAGCTGTCTCGTTTTGCGAGGTGCAGGAGGGGATGGATCAGGGTGTGCTCTCTTCCTTGTGTCCGAACTCACTTTGGCTGGTTTTTTTGTGGAAGAGATTTTTTTCCCTATTATAGATATTATTCACGAGATAGATGGGGGGAGCAGGAATCTATTTTGTTGGAAATAGAGTATCTGTGGAGCTAACGATTGTTTTTGGCAAAATACGTCGGGTATGGACAAGTGACTGCTAAAATCTCGTTCCTTTTTGGAGGACAACATTACATCGTCTAAAGAGAGAGATATTCAGCCATGAAAATGGATGTTCCAAACATGTCCATCGCAGATTGTAGCGGATATAACTAACAAAGAAACAGTGTCGCGTCCCAGTCGCGTCTGAGACGTCGCGTCTGAGTCGCGTCTTGCTATATTTGGCGGAACCAAGCAAAATTGTTGTCCCACCATAAACCTAAACCTTTGCGAGACAGGGTGGACGCCCTTCCCTCAATTTAGCCAAAACGAGAATTATTGGAAAGCTGGTTGTTATTTGTTTTGTAATGGGAGGAACTGAGCGGTTGATGTGCGTGAACGATCGGAGGAAGACGTTATCTGTCTAGTGAAGGAAGCCATTTTGCTATACCCGAGTATCGCTCATCCCAACTTTGCTTTGTCATTTAAAAACTTTATACTGCAGTTTAGGTCAACGGATTAAATGAATCCTGGTCGAGGGCCGCATGATATAAGAAACAATGGTTCATGAAACTGGACTGGACTGGTAGATCTAAAAATTTATCTCGCCTTCCTTTGCGTCTCTCGCCAATGTCGAGTGCCTTGAGAGTTCTTACATAAGAGATCGGAGAGTGTCTAAGGGAGAATAAGATTAAGGACTTGAAGGCACTAGAGACTTTTGGGCTTTCCGATGAAGGTTTCATCAAAGGATATAGGAAAGGCTATCTAATCATTGATGCATGTCATATCCTTCAACGCATCGTAATAGACATCCTCTCAAGGAACCCCGTCAAGGTTATCGCCTACAACGAAGCCGTCTCACTGTCTGGCCGACTCTGCCTTCACATTTATAATAATAATTCTCCGATTATACATATTTTATATATTATTGCACCCATGGAACGCAAAGCTGGGTCAATTTCAAGAAAGAAGGCGCGCCCATTAATTACATGATGATAACTAATATTGTACGGCTTAGCTTTCTAAGAAAAAAGACCTTTTGTGGTGGGGCCGCGTGGTTTGATATTTTGACATTTTCCATAATTGAAATATTTTTTGATAATAGTAGACACATGGTCACACAATGTATTTTGATATTTGATTATTGATTATTTTATTAATAAAACAGTATTAATAATGAGTGAAAGGCAGTGGTGACATTTTACGAAATATTCTGCATGAACAAATATCTCATCAATTGATTATAAAAAAACCCAATAATATTCTCATTCATAACAACAGTAGTGAAGCAGCATTCATGATAATGGATAATGAATAATAAACTAATAATTGTAATAATATTTGGGCGCATGCATTGACAATTTGACATTCCCAATAAAGACATTTTTTCTTCTTTTCTCTTGTTATTAGGCGCATGCCTCAAATATTCCATCCACTGGCACTGACTGCATATGTCATCAAGCACCCGGCCTGTTGTGCTACCAAAGTATAACCAGAAAATAAAACACAAGAAAAGGGCTCTCGATGAACTAAAAGTAATAAAATAAATAATTACTGACATTTTTTTATTGTTTTTTTTTTGTTTTTTGTTTTCTGGAAAGAATCACATAAAAAATAATATTAAAATAAAATAAAATAATAAAAAAAAGCTTCATCATCCATCCCCCATCCGATAACTAATAACGGGAAGCTACAAAAAGGATCCATTCCCACTCCCAAACATCCCGTTTTCCTCATCTTCAAAAACCTCTAAAGATCCCCCCTTTTTCTCCTACCCCTCAGCATCACCTTTCGTCATGGCCAACAACTTGATGCTCACAGCCGCTGACAAGAGGGCCATCAGCCCTGTTAGCACTCCTTTGGCTTCCGTCTCTGTTGCCATGTAAGTAAGAAATGCAATCGACACTTGAGGTGCATTCAGTTCATTCAAAAGTCATTCATTCGTTGTTTCTTTTTCTCATGGTTTTCTTTTACTCTATCCCAATTTCATGTCATTACATGCTTCATTACTTTGCTGCAATATAAGAAACAACTTATTCTCACACCATGTCTTTACATGGCACACTTGACACCCTTTTCCACTCACACATTTATGCAAACCTTTGATACTTACCGCATTCATCCATCTCCCTTACAGCTCGTTGACTTCCCTCGCCACCACCTTTGCCTCCATGCTCCTCAACTGGAACAGTGTCTACATCAATCTTAACGACACTTCCGTCGGCGATGTCAAATTCACTGTCTTTGAGGGAACCCAATGCCTTCTCGGACCTAAAGGAAAGGTTTGCGAGCCACTATACCTCGACTGCGCAGGGGCCAACAAGGACATCTGCCAAAAATTCACCAACATTAAGGGCCTTACCTTGACCAGTAAGTTTCAATAGAATCTCTTTGTCTTTCTCGTTTTTCGTTCTTGTTCAATTGCTTCGTCCTTGTTTCGTTCTCTTTCAAACAATTCATATCCCTAAAACATCATGCAATTACTTTTTAAAATAGGCTCCGTCGCTGCCGTTATTGGCTCCTTCTCCATCGGATACATTGTCTACAAAATCTACCAGTACAAGTATTACCTCGCCAAGGGCACCCCGGCCAAGGAGCCCAAGCCCGAAGACCTCATCACCTACATCCCCATGACCACCTACGACCAACGCTCCTTCATCAAGATGAACCTTTTCTGCACCCTCTGTCTCTTCACTTTCATGATTGCCGCCTACTTTGTCGGCATGGACATCAAGAAGGACTTGAGCGATCTCAGCTCCATCCTTGGATCCTTGACCGAGCCCGGTGCCCCCAAATTCAACGTGACAGTTGAAAGCGGTGTTGGCATGCCTGTGGCGTTGGTGAGTGCCATCTTGAGTGCCGTTGCTGGGTTGATTTGCGCTTTTGTGTTCAGGGCGAACCTTAAGGCTGGTGAGAGTGAGGATGTCCCTGACAACGTTGAACTTGAGGCTGTCAAGACTTCGGCTTAAATTGTTGTTGGTTGATGTTTTCGCTGCTCCCCCTTCCTCCTTCACCTACTTTAACTACGTACTTCCCTATTATTCCTTATTATATGCTATTCCTGCAGTATGTTTCTGCAGTGGCAGTTATTAGATCTCTTCTTAATAAACCCAAGTTACCTCAGAATATCATTTTATTTTTCCTACTACTCTTTTGTTGCATTCCGTCTGTCTAGAACAAAAAGTTGTTACCATGCAACTTTGATGTCTCTCACCCTTTAACCAAAAAAAAAGGACAACTGAGGGAATGGATCATCCCATGATTCTTCCAAGACGTTCTGCGCATAGTGAAACGCACCATCTTCAGCCGTACCAAGTTGTTGGGCGATGCATAGACGATAATGGGTTCAAAAAAATGAATAAACCCAAACGGTAATCTAAAAGTCGTGGGAAACGGCAAGTGGACCAACAAAATCAAGACAAACGTCCCACCGATTTGCCCTGACCAGAAGAAAGGTGAAGAAGACGGTTAGGTTTTGAGTATCGACAGGTACGATCATGAACTTTTTTTGAACGCCCTTATGAACTCCGAGGCCAATGAATCAATCTTTGAAGCCTTTTCACCCGCCTTCTCCCAGCCGTTGCGGATCTGAGCAAAGGGGGCCGAGGACCACAGGTGGAGTCCCAAAGTGCAAAAGTTGGAAAGTAATGGTGAAGAGATAGATGGGTAGGAACTTTTTGAGGAATGCCAGACGTCCAAGGGGTTTTTATCCGATGAGCTGAAAAAAGGTCCAGGTTTAACGGAAGGCACACGCCTTATACCTGCGATCGAATGCTTTGTAAAGCTCTCAATAGGGGTATATAAGCTGGCTAAAGTAAAGAGACCATCCGTTGAAATGCTTTGAAAACGAGCGACGAGACACCCTTTGTGATCATCGAACGACGAGAAAGAACATCCATGACCAATACCCTGTTTCAGAGACTGAACTTGTGTCGGCGAGCCATTGTTAGATAAATGGACTTCAGGTGTTAATTGTGACAGAAGATGGTGATTGATATCCGTGTGAACTTTTACGTCTTAAGTTGAGGTACCGTCAAATGTTGGAGCCTCTCCCAAAGCGTAACCCCATCGGAGACTACGTGGCGAATTGGTGTATGCAAGCACGGGGACGTGTGCGGTTTAGATAAAGTTTTATAGGCCGGACTGAAAAGGCATTTGGTTTGAGCACATTGAGGATGTACATGCAGCAGTTTAGGCAGCTCGGGTTTGCTACATGCTATATTTATAATATTCTGTACATGCAGACGCCCTTAATTACCGAACACTTATGGAAAACAGTGATGTGGGAGTAAGTCCGGGAGGCAAAAGATGATATTGCGGGAGCGACTCATGAGTATAATGGCCTATCGAATATATGGTGAGGGCGGGATGCTGTACTTTTTGTATTATAGACGCGTTGCCAATGATTTGGACAGACGTGGAGTTGTAAGTGGGACGTACTTGATTTCACGTCACAGAGTAAATCTAGTTCAAGTAATTATCTTAGCTGCAATGCAGGGTTATTGAATAAGGTCTTGTAGTAAGCCGCAATAATGACCTTCATCCGTTCCTTTTTCTAGAGTTGGCCGTATGCTTCACCGAGACTGTCTAGAATTGCTGCTACAAGCTCATGCTGATAAAAATGCGTAATGGAAGTCTGGTAATTCGAAGAACGAGTAAGAGGTTCGTATTTTAAAACGATTATCTTTTTTCAAGTACCGCAAGAAACATGGTTTTAAGATGCATCTAAAAAATACGTGGGAGGGGGATAATATCACGATGATAATAACTAGTCAGACCAAAAGAAAAAAAGAAGGACCCAGCAATTTAAACTTGGGGGGAGTCAAGGAAAAAAAAAAACCATTTAGACACAAAAGCAAGAAAGGAAACAATGGGGTTCATTCAAGGGATCCACAATAAAAGCGTAAGTATAAAAAAAAACACAGCTTTTCTTCACAAGACCCAGTACTGACACAAACACACACGAGTTCCATCTTTCAAAGCTTGGGGGAATGGCTTTCTTTAAACGGTTTGAGGCTTCTTTTCAGCCTCAACATCAGCAACCTGGCTGACGACGGGAGCTGCGGGCCACTTCTCGGGGTGACGGTGCTTGGACCACCAGAAACCGTAAGAAAAGTAGACAATGAGACCAATACCCATCCAAGCAAACACACGGATGACAGTCTCCTTTGTGGATCCCTTGACGAGAAGGAGGATGATCATGGCCATGGACAAGGAGGGGAAGAGGAAGGCACCAATCTTGCCACCAGGGATCTTGTAGGGACGGTGACGTTCGGGTTCACGGATACGGAGGACAATGACAGAGGCGGAGACGAGGAAGAAGGCAAAGAGGGTACCGACGGAGGAGAGTTCGGCAAGGATGTCAATGGGGAAAGCACCGGCGAGGACGGCGGCGAAGAAACCAGAGAAGAGGGTGGTGACGAACGGGGGTACCGGTCTTAGGGCTGATGTAGGCAAAGGCGCTGGGGAAGAGACCGTCAAAGGCCATGGCACGGAAGATACGGGGTGACCGATGAGGGTGACCATAGGACAGAGGTGAGACCGCACCAGGCACCAAAGGCGAGGAGGGTACCGACCCATTGGGGACCGCCGGCATCGAAAGGCGGTGGCGACAGAGCCTTGAGTTGGATCTCTGAGTACGGGCGGAGGGAGCAGAGCATGACGCAGACGCAGATGTAGATGACGTGCAGACGGTGAGGGAGCCGATGATACCGATGGCATGTCACGCTGGGGGTTCTTGGCCTCCTGGGCGGTGTGGAGACGGCATCGAAACCAATGTAGGCAAAGAAGACGATGATGGATCCACGGAAGGCACCGTCGAAACCGTAGGGCATGAAGGGGGAAGGTTGGCGCCGTTGGCAAACTTGATACCACCGAGGAGGAACATGACAATGACGACGAGCTTGACGACGACAAAGACACTGACGACCCATGATGATTGCTTGATGCCGAAGGAGAGGATGATGGTGAGGAGGACAATGCCGAGGAAGGCGGGGACGTTGAAGTAGGAGCCAGTGATGGAGAAGGTCTGGGTAGACTCAGTCCAGAGCACGGGAGCGTTGGACCACAAGGGGTCGAACAGGAATTTCTGTTTACAAAGGAACAGTCAGAAACGAAATGCAACCGCGTTGAATCGAAACAAAAAAAAGAAGAAGGGTGGTTTACTACTTACACCACCAGAAACGAGGTTAAGAGTGTACTCCATGGTAGTAGCCCATCCGACAGCGACAGCAGAGGCTCCGACAAGGTACTCGAGGCAAAGAATCCCATCCAATGATCCACGCAACAAGCTCACCAATGGTAGCGTAAGTGTAGGTGTAAGCAGACCAGAGAGGGATCATGGCGCGAGTTCAGAGTAGCAAAGAGCAGAGAGAGCGCGCAACACCAGCAAGGACATAGGAGATGATGACACCGGGTCCAGCAATGGTGTTGGCGACGATACCAGTGAGGGTGAAGATACCGGCACCGATAATGCAACCGATACCGAGGAGCACGAGGTCGAGACCTGAGAGTGACTTTTTGTAGGTACCGTGAGAGTGACCCGCGACATCGGGGTGCTCATCGTCGAGGGCCTCGATGGAGCGAGGAGTGAAAAGAGTCGCCAAGGAGTTCATGGCTTTGATTTAATGGGATGAGGTGTGTAGCTTTTTTAGTGCGCAACGTTTGTGAGCGTTGGGAGAAAAGCCTATTAGGGTAGCTTTATCGTCAGTAATGTGCATAGAATCGAAAACATTAGGAAGAAACAAAGTAAAGTAGAACTGGGATCAACGACGGGAAGACGCGTCGACGTACCTTGTAAAGACGGCTTTGTAGGTGATGTAGAGAAGAGTGTCGACGCAGGGATCACTCTTTTTGATGGGGATGGGGTGAGGAAAATGGATAGTGAGATGATGGGGGCAGAAAAGGGGGTTGCTCGAAGGGGTTTAAATACCTTTTTGACGCGAGAGAATGAATTAAGGTTTTGAACCAAAGAAAAGAAATAAAAGTAAAAGTGAAAAGGTAAAAAGATAAAAAAGAATAAAAAAGGGATGATATCCAAAGCACCAACGGAATGGATGGTGGGAATGAGAATTGGAGGGTGGGTAATATATATATTTAAATTGTCTTTTTATATTTCTTGTGAAGTTTGTGGGGTTGAATTACCTATGATGAGGAAGGAGGAAACACCAGTTTAGGAGAGAGGAACGGAGAGAGAAGAGAGAGAGGAGAAGGAGAGAAGAAGCATCATGTGTATTGGGTGGGTATTATATATTATGGATGGATGGATGATGGGGGTGGGTTCACAGTGGGTGGGTAATTGATCATTGAGCTTTGCTCAACCAATTAATAATACCCAATGTTGGGTATAATATTCCTTTTATGGTAATATTCAATATAGAATAAAATAAAGAGCCATGTCCTGTACTACCTTCTTGAACCAAGTTTTAAAGTTTTAGTCTTTCTTTTGGTACTACCCTATAATCTATTGGTTCCCTTCTTTTTTGTGCTCCTGTTCCCCCACCTCAGCCCAGTTCCTGATAAAGTAAAATAAATAATAAAATAATCAATTTGAAAAACCACCGACGCCAAATATGTGAAAAGAAAAAAGACGTCAAAGTCACAACGTCTACAAAATACATAAATGAGTTTCATAGTGACAATATAAACCAGCCCCCCAGCAAATCTACCACTCATCGAACATCATCGAGAGGGGCTCGTGTTCTATCTGGGCATCTCGGCATCCGCATCTCTCAGCGCTTTCTTGGTAGGCATCAACTCGAAAGGTTTCAAAGTCTGGACGTGATCCGTGTGGTAATGGGTTTCATAAAGACCTCTTCCTTGCATGCATACGAAATTAACTGCATCAATGACAATATATTGGTCAAATCTTCTCGGAAGGGTGAGATCTTCTCTTTCGTGGCCTTTGAGCTTGTCTCCAGCGACCTGACAGGTACCCCATCTTATTTACATCCGCCTTTCCTCGCGCCCATTCTTTTCATTCCAAAAGTGTATGTACTATGTATTTACCAACTTTTCGATTATTCTCGGTTATTACCCCCTCCAGCCTCCCTGTTGTTTTGCCAAAGCCCCCCAAAATTGCTACCGATTGACATAAGACGCGCCCTTTTTTATTATATAAAATGGGTGCTAAGCCCCTCACTGTTTCTTCGCGCATAACGCGTCATTTGCTTAAACTAACGTGTTAACAAAATAAGTATCGCCAATAAAAGCCATCTATTGTGGGGAAAGGGCAAACAAATTTACAATCCTCTTCACCTTTTAATTTTTATAAATACATCATACCAAAAAACCACCATAAAGTATTTACCTAAAACCTCGCATATTCACAAACAGGGCGTCGTATTTATACAAAACCGCAATGTTGTTTACATCCTTTCACACGCGAGACTTGTGAAGCCCACCTTTCACACTCCAACACGCTTGGGTATTGCTCTTTGCATTCGAATAAGGAAAAAGGAAGATGGAAGCAATGTGCAAGCGATGTGCTTTGATCGGCAAACGCATGGCAACCTCAGATCAGGCATCCAACGCTTGCTTTTTCTAAAATGAAAAAACCCCTCTGACATACATTAATCAAATCACAAGTGTGAGTGGGTCGAGGTTGGGGACGGATAAGAGGTGATTGAAAGGTGGGGGTGGGCAAGGCGTTCACACCGTCTTTTCAAAACACAATGATGTGACAGTGGGTCCCCTCTCACATCCCTCTCCCCCGTCACGATGAGCAGTGGATAACACCAAAAGTGGGTGCAGCTGATACTGATACCACCACCTGGGCCACAAGAAGAGGTTTCTCAACTTAAAAAAAACAAAAAAACCACCAAACAATTTTTGAAACTCCATTTATGGAAATGACGCGGTGCACAAAAAACATCCAAAAAATAAACAAAAAAGGAGGGTTCTCCATTCATTGCCACACTGCCCTTCCGTCTTTGCTTTTGTCGATCGCGTTGTAATGCGGTGAGGGGCGGGGGATCATGCGTGGTTGCTGAAGTTGGGATGGTTGCATGATATGCTTGTGGGCCGACGTCGGTCGGATGGGGAAGGGTGGGTATTAATGTAAGAGAGGGGGGAATTGGTTATCAGCTGTGGTAAAAGGGGACAACGTGATTTATGTGCTTGCTGGTGGATCTGCAAGTGCTTGTTGGTGTAGAAATGGTATTCTCTCACTACGTGTACATGACCTCGACAGTCAACTACCGGCATTTTAAGGCTTATAGCCATTACCTTGCCTCTCCGTATGCTTTTCTTGAGTAGGCATACAGCGTATGCCCCAATTCTTTTAAAGCATGAGTAATGCACCCAGCCGCGCTGACAGTCACTCCTTGCCAGCATCATCTTATGATTTAATCAAGTGTCCAAGAGTCATCATTAGAGTCATCCTTGAAGGTCATCCCTTCGACATCGTTTCCCTCATCGTCGCCGATTTGTAATGGGCCATCAACGAGAAACGAGCATCCCTTTCCTCATACTCCTAATCCCTAAACCCACAACTTCAAACCCCCTTCCCCTCCATCTTGTTCCAATCCCAAACTCTATTTCCGCTCATTCGCTTCATGAGATGAAAAACATGACAGAGTGGTCATTCGACTCGCACCCATACACAAAGCATGGCGATAGAAAAGGTAAATGGATGGTCAGTTGTAGGCAATGTTGTTCATGACAGAATGAATTGTGGTTAAAGTAAGAGAGATAAAAAAAAAATCAGATTTTAAAGTGCGGCCGTCGGCTTTGCGATGACCGCCACCGCCTCAGGAAATAGCTACACCAGATTTTAAAGAGATAAAGGACTCCTTCAAAATGAACACATTAATATAAGCGTTTATTAATATAAGCCTTTTAAAATTCTTTTCGCCGTGAACACACTATACGATTTATCATGGTCCTATGGACGTTTTAACGCCCCCATATGTCTGTTCCATCATCACAAGCCAACGTTAAAACCTCCATAATGATTAAGCCGCCATCTTCCATCAATCCATTCGGTACCAAGATAACGTATTGATCACTACCTCGTTAGGACTGGTCTCATATCTAGCTTTTTAATAAGGGCATAGATTTTTTTACTAAAAACCCGCATAACCCATACACTCCACAGGGGTCTCCCCAAGCCAAGATCGCCCTCCCATCATCGACTATTCCACTCTCACAAAAGATGAATGCCCGCACCCAAAAAAGAGACACAGACCCAAGTTGATGCATACACTTCATAAAGATGGACTCCACTGGTGAACAATCACGAAATAATATAAGCGGCATAAATCAAAGCCGAACAGAAAACATGAAAAAACTTTACGAGAATCGGTTCCCCGAGAGGCTCCTATGTTTCAAAAAAATCGGGTTAGGAGGGGAAAGCGGTTCGAAACAAAGACGGAGAGGAACCCACAGATTCGGAATTCTCTTAATCTCTTTAGTCACAGTTCCCGTAAGCTGATTGTTTTTCAGCGTTCTATCATGCATGCATCAGCGTTTCTCTTTACACGCAACAACAAGAGAGGACACTTACAAGACTTGAAGATGTGGCATCCGTCCAAGTCCTTCCGGTAATGGTCCCTCCAGGGCATTATTGTTAAGCACCCTACAAACCCCGCATATTAGAACAAAGGCAAGACCGAAAGGATACCCTACAATTGAGATAATCTCGTCAACGACACCAATGAGCTCGGTATCTCCCCGGAAAGCTTATTCCCACTAAGCACAAGAAACTCCAACTCGGTGATCTTCCCAATCGTTTCAGGTATGCATCCAGTAAGTTGGTTATCACTCAGATTTCTAATAATGAAAAACATTAGGTTGCTTGTATGATATGCCGAAATAATAGGGAAAGTTACTCAACAGATACGCTAGCCAACAGAGGTTTCCGATTTCAGGTGGTATTACGCCTACAACGGGATTTTGGGGTAAGTTATGTGGAACGCGAAAAGGTGACGCTTATACCTGAGAGTTTGTTGTTTTCGATCGAACTAAAGTATGGGGGTTTGTTGAATTAGAAAAATTAAAAAGAACGAGGAGTAGCATACAGATATTGCAACGTTGTAGCGCTTCCAATGGTTGACGGTAAAGTTCCCTCCAACGCATTCCCATCAAGACATCTACGGGAGAGGGGTAAAAAAAAAATTATTAGCAAAGCGATACATGAAACGCTTATACATACAGGTACTGCAAGTTTGCGAGTTTCTCTAACGATTTTGGTACAGGTCCTCCAATTTTGTTACTCGAAAGATTACTACGCAAAGTAAAAAAAAGATGAGTGACATAGCATGAGAAGGAAGATTGTGGCTACGTACAACGTCTTTAAAAACTTCAAGTTCCCAATCTCCTCTGGTAACACACCGGTCAATTGATTCTCCTCTAGTCTTAAAACCTCCAACGACTCCATATCTGCAATCTCAATGGGAATGTCTCCGGAAAGTGTTGGAATTGAGACGTCTATAAAACCATTTAGTGTGAATTTCGAAAAGCTGGGCCGGGAATGAGAGTTTGCATTGGTAGGGGGGAGAAAGGACGAGGACGTACAGTTCAACCAGTTTTGTAAAACATGAAAAGTCGGGAGGAATAGGACCTGTGAGCTTGTTGTCACTCAGCTTCCTAAGAAATGGGTTCGTTAGAAGTTAAAGAGTAAACTATAAGCTTACAGGAAGACAAGCTCCGTTAACCGTGACAGTTCTGGGGAATCGCGCCTTTTAATTTTCTTGGAAAGGTCCCTATCTCACATGCATCAGAAAAAAATGCGGAAAGGGGGGCTGCATAACTCACAGATACGTTAGATACTTAAATTTTGAAATAGATTTCGGGATTTTATCAAACGGTCTCTCCTCATACATGATTCTACGTAACTCCATCAACATCTACATACGAGTTTATCAAACTTACAGTTCCGCTATTCTGCCCTCCTGATTCAAGTTGACACATCCAACTTCGATATCCGTGCTATCAAACACGTCGACACGGGTTTTTGGGGTCCTGCGGTGGTGTAGTTGTCGATGGTGACGCTGAATTTCTCGCACCAGGTTTTAAAGGAGGAGAGGAGATGCTTGACGTCTGTGATCAATAGGAAGATGGAGTTAATTGGTGTGATACTGTGGGGAGACTGACCTTTGCCACGTACACCTAATTGTGTAAATCATAGAAAAAGGTAATAATATGTTATTGAGGAAGAGTTAAATGAAAATAAAAGGTATTATTCGATGCAAAAAATAATCAAACCATTAGAGGTCTTCGATGTATGTGTAGAAGCAATCGATTTCCGATCCTCTCTTTCCAACTTACGATCCTCTACCTCCACTTTATTCTTTGCTGCCGTTGAAATCTCACCCCCGTCCGCATTATCCTCCATCTCCCGCTCACTCTTCGTCACCATCGACTTTCCATCCGCATCGTCATTCTCAACCACCTCATTTTTCCCCATAATCATCGTCCCATCTGCGTCATCTTTTTCCTCTCCCTCAGTCGTTAACACTATTGACCTCCCTTCCGTGTTATCCTTTTCCTCCTCGTCATTCTTCGCGATATCGTCATTCTTCGCGATATTCAACTTCGCTTTGCATCATCCTTTTCCTCCAACCTCACTTCTGCGTTATCCTTTTCCTCCTCGTCAGTCTTCACGATATTCGGCTTTGGATCTACATCATCCTTTTCCTCCAACCTCACTTCCGCGTCATCCTTTTCCTCCTCGTCAGTCTTCACGATATTCGACTTCGCATCTATATCATCCTTTTCCTCCATCTCATGCTTGGTCACAAGCAAATTCCCTTCCGCATCATCATTTTCCTTAACCTCGCTCTTCCTCACAATTGACATCTCATCAACATCATCCTTTTCTTCCACCTCACTTTTTGTCACAAGTGTCTTACTCTGCGCATCGTCAGTATCCCCTCCCTCACAGTTCTCCAATAGCAAATTTTTGTTCCCCTCATCATCATCCATACCCCCTTCACAACTCCGTCCAATTTCATCCATCTTCTCCTTCAACTCTGGCACCTCCTCCGAAATCCTACTTCTCAATTGTTCATTCACCTCAATCAGCTCCTCATCAATAAACGCTTCAGCATCTCCTTCGCCGCCTCCCGATCCTTCACAATAGGATCTAATAAAAGCGTCACCGCCTTCTCCGCATCCACAGCCGTCCCAAACCCTGTAGCATAACACGACGCAAGCTTGACGTAAGCGGACGGCTCGCTTTTCTCCGCCGCTTTCGAGTAACACTCAAATGCCGCCTCGGCATTCACAGCGGTTCCTATACCGTTCTCATAACACGTCCCAATATTGGTCACAGCAAGAGAATTTCCATTATCCGCTGATCGTCGATAAAGTCTGAACGCCATATCATCATCCTTCTCGACCCCGACGCCCTTTTCATAACAAAACCCAAGCGTGTTTAACGCAGAAACGTCTCCGCGCACCGATGAGCTCGTGTAAAGTTCCACGGCTTTACATGGATCCTGCTCAACCCCTATCCCCCTAAGGTAGCAATCACCTAAAAGGTTTTGGGCTTTGGGGTTTTGAATGTCAGCGGATTTTTCTATCAGCTTGATGGCTTGGCTGACGTCTTTTTCGGCGCCGTGACCGTGGAGAAGCGAGATTCCAACATTCAACTCTGCGATAGGGTCACCATGTGCAACGCCTTTTTGGAATATATTGAACGCTTGCTCTGGGTCTTTCTCAACTCCAATTCCGTTTTTAAAGCATCGACCGAGGTTGTTAAACGCCTTGGGGTTTCCAGCATCCACCGACATTTTGTAAAACCTATGTGCCTGAACCAAATCCTGTGTGGTTCCAATTCCCTTCTCATAGCAAAACGCCAAATTATTCATGGCGCCATAATCACCGAGCTCTGCTGCGCGTTTGTAGAGTTCAAATGCGGCGACGCCGTCCTTTGAAACCCCAAACCCCTTTTCAACACAATATCCATAACACGTCATTGCTTTCGGTATGTTTTTCTCGCAGCCCAATTTAAGTCCAGCGATGATCTTCTTCATGTCCTTTCCAGCAGGTCCAAAAGAAGCCAAAAACGCCGAATACTCATAAGCGTTCAACTTAGATTCCTCTTCGCTTGGTTTCTGCTCAACCGCGTTACTCTTGGCGTCACTTGAATCACCTGGTTCCTCTGATTCTGGTTCCGTTTCAGCCTTCGATTCTTCCGCTGACGCCTTTGCCGCCACCTCTGCCGCTACCTCGGCTTCGGCTATCTTTGATCGAACTTGACGTATTAGCCCCTTCATCCTTGCCTGCCAAACTGGCCCCGTGAACTTGGTGATGTCCGCCATGTCAATGTAAAGAGATCCCGCGGTGATCAACCTTGACCAAGTGAGAGGGCCTTTATCAAGGCGTATAGGGATTAATGGTTTCTTTTCTTCATCGGCAAAGTTGAGTTCCTTTTTACAATTATGTGAAGCCTACGTGATCAGGGTTTGATGCGATATCAGCGGGAGTTACCTCGTATTTCACAGAAAGGCATGGAACGATGACGGTGGAACCCATCACACCACTGAACATGGCGTCATTGATGTTACCGTCCATCTTGTCAAGATCCATCCAGACTGCGAGACCAGCTGCTTCGAGAGAATCTTTGATCGCTATGCCATCTCCTGGTGACCCCATCTACGTTCCGAATGTTAAATGACAGCCCAGAAATGTCGAACTCACTGGTAGCTGATCATAACATCGCTCTTGTCGTCCGCCATGATGACCTCGAGGGCACCGCAGAGTCACGTCAAAGTATGCCAAATATTTAGAAAGACTTCCACAAACTATTGATGTAACGATGGGGCATGCATGTGGAATCTAAAAGGGTTTGTTAAAGGGAAAGGTGTCCAGTTTCAAGGTTCAGAAGACATCAGCAATCTCTAATAGCTCCATAATGCATGATTGGAATGGACAGCCGAGAATCTCTGTAAAGCCAAAGGTTTACCTTTGATAAAACGATGGCGATCTGGATTCTGGAACCTCGCGCTGATGCTTTCGGACTTTATGTTGTCTGCGCCTCCGCAGCATGAAGTGACGTCGTATCAACCTCCGTCCTACAATAGCGTCTTAACCGGCTAATTTCGATAAGCTCGGCTGAATCTCTGAAACCAAAAACATCCCTCGATCCACAGCGATCTTCATTTCAAAGACGCCTTGCAACGTTGGAATGATGAGCAAATGGATGCCGTTGGGTGCGGCCTTTGGGCTGTCCTCACTTCAAGTGGCGCTTAGTCCATCCCAAACTTGCATGTTTGCCGCCAAAAGTGCTTGTCCAAAGGGTCGGCGGATGGATCGGAACAGGGATTGGAATGACTGGAAGTGAGCTCGCAGGCCTCTTCCTTCTGATGCATGCTATCGCTCAGTATGTGGCATGGAGGCTGGGTGGAACAGGTTACGATTATAATTATTGATTTTTCTGGGGGCTTCACTCTAACTACCCTTTCGTCATTAGCGATACTACCTTGGATCATCTATCGGCCTCTCACATTGGCTGTTATATTATCAAATTCGGCCGTATTCCTTTATTCCTCTTATGCCACCCGCAAGATTTGTGAAGATGCCGTCAACGATCTTCGTCAAACAGCTGTTTACAAAGGCCAGAGGGCCTCAAAAGACCTCATCAGACATTCACGTAGAAGAACATATCCGATCTCCCTCTCCCGCTTCGTAAGTTTCTTAAATGTGTCTAAAACAATTATTTTATTTTAAACACGTTTAATGTATACCGAAGGGCTGCAGATTCATACTAATTATTAAACTCCTACCACTTTAGGTTCTCATTCTTCATACAGTCGGTCATGCCTTGTGGAGGCCTTGGAATGTGACAGAGCTGAATGACAGTGAGTCCCATTCAATTTGCTCCAGCGTACTCACAATATTATCTTTTTAGTTACATATGTCACCCGAAGGAGCTTGCAGAAATTGGGAAAGAGAACGAGCATTTTGTTCAGCTAGACGTCATCCGAAGGATATCGGTTTCCGGAATCGCCCTGTTTTTATGTACATTCACGGAGGGGCATGTACGACACTTTCTACTTCGATGATTTTTTGCTATTTATAATGTTACTTATTTGGTTGCGTTTATAAATATTCAATAATATTTGACACGCTCCGAACGTAGGGCAATTCGGCGATAAGCGGAAGCCACCGATGGGACTGACGATGCCTGTCTGCTGGCATATAGCATCTTCGCAAAACTGGTTGTTGTGAACGTGAACTACGTAAGTCACCGCCAACTTTTTCCGTTTCTAACCTTATTATGTAGCGCATGAGCCCGAAAGTTAAAGCTTGCAGATATGATATCTGACCTAGAAAAAGCACTCCGCTGGATCAAGGAGAATGCTGCCATCCACGGGGAGACCCCAATTACATTGTGGTTGGTGGAGGGTCTGCTGGTGGCCATCTTTCTGCGGCATTGCGTTGAGAAATCAGCGAGACGTTTAAGGGTTATGTCGGATTTTACCCGGTGACGAACCCTCTTAGCAAAGAGATGAAAGGCTTCAGCGACTGGTTTAGGACGAAGCTTATTGGGTTAAAGAATCTTGATGGCTTGGAACCTGAGCTGTGGGCTGATCCTCTGTATATGGTTCAAGCAAAACGGAGAAGGAGAAGGAGGACTGCCCTACTATGATTGTTATTCAGTGAAGTCCTTTAGCGGAGTGATTTTTAAAAAAATTTGATGACTAATTACTTCTTATTTTATTATATTTCTAACTCCACTTTGTTTGCGGTAAAAGTGGGGTAAGTAGGAAAACAGTTCCTTGTTAAATTATGTATACTTTCTAGTGTGCTGACTTGAATTTGTAGACTCACGATACTCTCGTCTCTGTCGAATCTGTTCGGACATTTGTCAAACAAGTGAAGCAAGGTGAGTCTTGTGTTTTCATACCAGCAAAAAGTATGTCCGTTTAATCGGCATCGATTTTCTGTTTAGACGGCATCCTACAGCATACATCGAACTTCCCTTCGCCATCACGCTCTGGACGTGTTCTGGTCTCCTAGAGCATTTATGTCTGCTGGGCCACTGGCGCCATGCTCGAGAGTCTTTATGAGTCATCTCTGATGAAGAAGAAGCTTTAAGCTTACTGTATCATTCATTTCCTGCAAAAACGACCTTATTATATATTATCACTGGCTGACGAGAGCTGTAAGCCCTCATGAATGATCGTGCAAATGTTGATTTATGTGAATGTGAATAGTGTTCAAATATGAAAACAGGTATGATGATCGATGCCAAGAACTAAACATTGATGTGGTCGCAACCCCCACAGCGAATCCAAGGCCAAATGCTTGTGCCCTTCTTGGGTCCGGCTTCCTCACGTTCGAATTCCCTTATGGGGATCTCAACGCCGCAGCCTTCGCACTTCACCTCCTGCATCAAATTAAAATGTCAGAACTCAGAAGTCTATTCAGAATACATAAAGCTTTAAAACGCACCTTCATTTTGAGGCAACAAAGAACTCCGATGCTGCAATTGTGAGTAAAGGAGGCGTAAATATAGGCGGGCATCTGGGCCACAAGTTAAGGGTGTTTGATGCTTACGGAAAACACAGGATCGCAACGACCCATGCCGACACGGGATAGTATGGTTTTGTCCAAGCATGATTTCCGCTTTCCTTGCATAGAGGACCACCAATACTTGAATACGGAGGTGGTGGTAATGATGGTGATGGTTCGGTCATGATGGGAGACGAGGTATGACAATTCTGAATACGCCACAGTTGGAACGACCATCAAACATTTCACAACAATAAATATTACCTAAAAATATGTACAAAAGCCAATAAATACATGCATTTACTTAATGTACAGGGTAACAATAGCTTCAGTTTAAGGCCGAGAAGAAACGAGCTTCCAATTGCTCGTGCGTTGTCTGAGAGTCAAATCTCTTCTCAGACACGTTTTTTTCTGAGTAAAGTGACGGGTTACTGAGGAATTCATCCTCAACCTCCACGTCCTGATCTCTTTGAAGGCGATCTAAATATGAGGTCCGTGCCATAGCAAGCTTGACGGATTCTGGAACTTCGGGTATCAACCACTGAAGGATGGCGGTAATGAAATACACGGCATAATGAAATGCTATGATGAATCCGACTCTTGCCGCCATCCTCGCACCAACAGACGGGAGCCAAGCAAGGAAGCTACCATAAAAAGCTGCAGAGGTAAACGCAATCTGAACGGAATTGGTAGCGACAGACATCCGTGCCGTAAACCTCAAGATAGCCTCCCAAGATCCAATATCCTGTGCCCTTGACGGCAAAGGTCTTTGATGCATAATAAGGACCTTGTACGCGTCTGCACGAAGCTCGTAGCAATTATTTAGAAGAGCAAACAACGGTGCTAGAGGATTGATGCTGACGAACATGGCGACGTATCCAAATTGGACAATTTTCTGAGCGTATTCATCACGAACCCCTCTATACTCGGGAAGTTTGTCGTCCCGATAGTACTGCGGGAGACGTGTGTTTTCGCCCCCAGTATCTGCAGTACCGTTAACATCCGTCGGTCCTGCCACCACATCCACTACCATCGCGGCCATATCTTTGAAACTCGTACCGAAGAGAAACGCACTATTACTATTGTCCTTCACTTTGGTCACACTTCTTTGATAGGCAGAAGGTCTTCCAGAAACAACAGCATCATCTAAAGTATCGATGGATAGAGCCAAAACGGTGGCCTTTTCCGACACTTTCGGTTTGCCTTCGTCTTCTGTGATATCCATCGGTGCTACTCTTTTCCTCTGCCGCTCTTCTAATCGCCTGCTGCGACGTTTGATAGATGCCTTTATTGCAAGAAACCTCGCTATTATCCATGGGAGGCATAGTTCCTGAAACCGATCCACAACTGGAAACAGTAAAATAAGTTTATCAATCACTTTCAAAACGGCTACCTTGCCCCCCAATAAACAGCACAAAAAGGTTGATGGTAAATCCACTCGCACAGGTGGAGCCGTTCTCCGTTTGCGGTTGTAACGAGCAGCTATCATTTAAAAAGCGCAAACCAAAAAGATCCTGACTCAGGAAAGCTGGTTTGACGATTGAGTAGTAAACAGGCTGAGCGATGTTACTGCAAATTCCGGATTCAACCATTACCTGGGAGTAGCTGTTTGCAAAATCAAAGATGTACGTTTTTAAAATAAAAGAGTCATCATAGGTGGTGTCGGTGGGACTTGAATATGGTCAATTCATATAAACAAGAATCTAAGTCTCCTTACTAGTTTTCCCATGCGTTTAACCATCGAACGGCGATGCTAAAAGGGACCTGCATGATGAAAATTGAAGCGAGGCCTAATCCAAGCAAAAAGTGTACGTTAAGAGAAGGAGAACAAAAAAAGAGTTGCCAACCTAGAAATGAAGTGAAACAGGCAATCCAGATATCGTTATTCACGGAAGGAGACACGTACGCTCCAAGTGATATTTGAAAGGAGATGAATACTGCCATAACTGCCACCCATATTGCTATCACTAGACACGACACAATCTGACGACCACGTCTCTTAATCGCCGGAA
This sequence comes from Chytridium lagenaria, assembly GCA_025449115.1. NCBI lineage: Eukaryota > Fungi > Chytridiomycota > Chytridiomycetes > Chytridiales > Chytridiaceae > Chytridium > Chytridium lagenaria. Next base: position 44,096 of record JAHLKC010000138.1, read on the forward strand.
AGTAAAGCTCATTTCGACCAGTAACCTCACTTCGTCTATGTGATTTTCGATGCGTTAAAGACATTCGTGGTTGCGAGAACTTACTTAGTCATTGTAGCTTTAAATTCGGGTCTCTTGGACTCCTCCTTTTCAAAATCGTACGTAGACCACTTCCAAGTCAGGTAGTTTGCTTGCCGGTTCCAAACCGAAGGCATAAGCATAGCCCAGAGAGAATTGAAAACCCCATACCAAGGAGTGAGAGAGTTATCAAAAGAACAGCCCAACGAAAAGTAGTTCCGCTTAAAACATCAGTATGCACTTTCGGGATAAAATTCCAACCTGCTCGCTTCACCTAATCCATAAAAACACACGAGAAGTCCGACGGCCACGGCCGAGACCAACCACAGGTTGTAGAACCCATTAAAAGCGAAATAGAGCGCAACCTTTTCGCCAAAATACGAGGATATCTGGTCTAGAGGCTGATAGGCGAAATAGCGAAGAGCCCATTCACGCTTCAGGAATAAACGCAGGTTTTCCGGGCAATTAGGATCCTCCAAATCATCGTGAAGGTGGAACATGGCTGTGTAGATACCTTCAGAGAGGAGATATCGAACACCTGTGAAGGTGTTATTTGAAGAATTAGAATCCTTATGCTATACCTTCCCTGTGAGATTTACTCAAAAATCCTTTAATGGGTATTTCAACACTAGTGATCATGCGATATATCTGTATAACCCGAACAAAATTATTGAGTGCTAATTTAAGAATCAGAGGATTAGACTTACCAAAAGAGATCTATGGCTGTCCCTAAAAAAGTGCGCCTGGACATAGCGTGGACTGTAATCATTTAAATCTCCTCCCTCAAAGTTGCTAAGTCGGTTTCGATTAAATATTGCTGACTGTTGGTCTAGCCGTAAGTCGTCTTCGAACACAGGCTTGATGAGCGACCATAGGTGGCGAAATATCGAAGGTTTATTTCCTACTGATGGCATTGACTGGATTTTTCCTTTTGAATTCGATTTTATATGCCTGAAAACTTTAGCAAAATGTAAACTGTTTCATCAAACCTCATCCACTTTCAGCGGTAACTTCAGTTTCATGACCTGAGCCTCTGTACATAATACATGGAAAGGACAGAGAATCTTGACAAAAACTTCAGAAGCATCCTCGACTGAAGTTTCCCTTTCCACAAGAAGTCCTTCTTTAAGAGTTTGGCTTCAAATGTAGCTCGGTGAAGGTCGTTAGCTCCATCAGCTGTCGATTTAAATTTTAAGATGTAGTCATAGCGTCTCACTCCGTAAACAATTTGGATAATACCATCCATAGGTGTTAGTCGGCCGTTTGGGGTTTGGCTCACTGGAATAAAACAAAATAAATATATGGCGAATACTCAAAAAATAAATGTAAAGCTAACCAAGCTCGTCCCAAGCCTCTTCCATCACTTTTTTTGGTGAAGTGCTTTCCATCTTGCAACTTTATCAAAAGGATAATGTCTGTTTCCTTAAAGAGGTACACTGTTCTTCTTCCTTTAGTCCTTGTGACTATGGAATTCCTTTCAGATGGCGGGCCTGTCATCCATCATGCGTCAGTGGATCCACATTCTTTCCAGGCACATAACGTATCGACACGCTGTATTCTGAGCTGGTAGCGCCTCGTTGGAATTCTCCAGAGTTCGTGTGTTCCTCTGTGTGGAAACTAGTTTTGTGAGGTTTTGGGCGTGCGGAGCCTCCGTGTTGAGACTGTGCCGTGACGAGTCTAATGAGCTAGAATTGCTTTGATGTAGCCGTTGTTTTGTAAAAATATCGTTGTTGCCTGCAGCTGGCTCGTAAGAGCTTGGGATAGGTGCAGTAGGCGAAGATGATGTGGCGTTGAGAGAGATTCCAGATTCAATAAGCTCGAGATTTCCAGGGACATAAAGGCTCCCATTCAAGTGGCCTTCGTAGAGCTCCAACCGACAGAAAAGATTGAGGCTTTATGGAGCTATTGGATGCGGTTGACACTATCGAGTCACGATTTTTCACCGATGCCTCCAGACTATCGGGGACGCTTGAGTCGACGTCGTTACCCGATTCACTTAATAAGTCAACATCACTCTGAGAGCTTTCGCTTTGGGCTTTGGACTTTTATCGCTTTACTCATCCTAGGTCTTCATCACGATAGCAGGCCAAAATCAGTTCATGCGATCTTTGGGTGGAAGCGACAGCGTTTTCCGTTGCGGCGGATATTGTTCAGATTTACGCGCATTAATGTCGATCCATGTGACGTTCATTGCTGTAATGATTATATAGACCGTACGTAGCACCGCATCTGAAGATTCCCTAAGGTCGCCTTTGAACTCTCCATCACTTCTGTAAGTTGACGCTTTGACAATTACCTTCCAGAACAATGGAAGACGATGAAGAGGCTCACTTGCAGCTGGTGAGTGAAATCGTTATGCGGGTCGGCTCTAACCTATGCGGGCTTAAAGCAAAGCCATGCAATATCGAGTGGCCTGCTCCATGCGATTCGCCTCCTTCTCGAAGATGAGCGGAAGAGTATCAACTACACTACACATCCTTGGTGACTGAAATTCAGTTTAATCTTCTGGACAGCTTCAATCTATCCTTTAATCGCCTTTCGATGGGGAACACCGGATATATGCATACATCGACTGCAGCTTATGATGCCTGGAAAAAACCTGCCTTCGTGTCGATATGTGAATTCTACGGGAGGAAGGCAGAAGGTATTTTAGTCTTTCCAATTAATTATAACTTTTCTGATCCTGTAAAGATGTTGAGCTCTTTGGCAGCAACTTCACTTTATTAATTGCATTGGATTCTTTGAGAGGAATGATTCGGAAATTGATATCAGAAAAGCCGGAGAGCCAGAGTGAAAACCACCTCGATGGAATTTTATCGTCAACACTTTCCGATGTAATTAATGCTGCCATGACCCAAATTGCTGCTTCGAAGCGAGAGCTTAGATATGATGCCCGGCTGCGCAATCTTTTGAGAAAGATCTTGCAGAACTGCCTGCCGCTGCTGGAGCTACCATCATCCAAAGACTCGAGCCAGCCTCAGTCTTTGAAGAGCATGAGCCTTATATTGCACAATGTGGAGGCTGCTGTTGCTGCCCAATTGCTTTCGCAGGTTGCGGCTGAAGAAACTGTTGATGATGGCAGCTCTGCTGGAAGGGCAAGCGCCGCGTTGGCCGAAGCAGATACGAAGGCAAAAGGAGACTTTGATGCGCAAGTAAAGAAGTGGATGGCCATTGGGCTAGCTACCGTTGGTGGTGGAGTGGTAGTTGGGGTAACAGGTGGACTCGCCGCGCCACTGATAGGTGCAGGAATGGGTAGTCTTTTGGCCGGTATGTGTGTTCACTTTTTGGTGTTTTTCTTACATAGTTAGGACTCGGGATAACTGGAACTGCGACGATGGTAGGATTACTCGGATCATCGGCAGGGGCTGCAGTCATCGGAACGCTTTTCGGACTCACAGGAGGCGGTGTTGCGGGTAGATCTCCGTTACCTGTTTGAAGCTAAGCATGTTCGTAGCCTACACGTTTAAAAAGCGATTGGGCGGTTTAGAGGAGTGTTATTTCAAGACAATAGCACCACAGGAATCCTCCATGCATGCAATTATTTGCATATCTGGTTGGTTAGATACCTTAGATGATGCCACAGAACCTTGGCAAGCCATCCCGGCGTTTGCTCCTTTTTCGGAAGTGTAAGCGCCTTTTTTTTTTTCTTGCTTTATGCTGAAATTCTACCACAGTGATGCCATGGTTTTTGATCCCCAACATCTTATTACTCTCGGAACAGCGATAAGGGACTTTCTTGGTTCAACAGCTGCGTCGTATGCTGCAACTGAGGTTTTAAAACACACAATCTTAGGTGGACTGGTCTGGGCATTAGTATGGCCCGTTGGACTTCTTCAACTGTCTTATCTAATTGATAACCCATGGAGTATTGGTTTGGATAGATCACGAAAGGCGGGGAACTTTTAGCCAAAGAAATTATTTTACCTCAAGTGCAAGGAAAAAGACCTGTAACACTTGTTGGATGGGGTCTTGGTGCTAGAACCATATTTTACGCACTCTTGGAAATTGCCAGTGCGGGTGATGGTGGGAATTATAATGCATACGGGTAATTTGAATTAACCTTTTCCACTTCAGTGCCTTTCTTTGTTGATTATTTCTGTTTCCACACTATGATTGCTTTGCTTTAACTTCTTTACAAAAACTCCTTTTTTTCAAATTCTTGAAAGATTGATAGACTCAGTGTATCTTTTTGGTGCGCCTGTCGAAGGAAATCCAGAGCTTTGGACTAGGGCCGCAAGCGTGGTATCGGGACGCTTTGTTAATGGGTACTCTGGCAAAGATTGGTTTCTCTACTTTCTCTATCGTGCAGGCTCTCCTAATGACACTGTGGCGGGTCTTCATCCCATGATGACTCTAGCCGATATCCAAGCCGCAGGAGGCTCGCAAAAGTTACCGGATTATAAAAGCCAAGATACTTGGGCCAAATCACGAATCGAAAATTTTGAGTTATCAAGCATCGTCTCAAGCCACGCAAAGTACAAAGAGGCACTTCAAGACATTTTAGACTTTGTGGGATTCGAGCGTTTACCTCAAACTGAAGAACAACGCTCGGCTCCGACTTTGGGGTCACGTACGGGATCTCTTCAGAGCTTGACAGATGTTAATCCTGAAGAAAAGCGCAAACAAATTCTTCAGTTTATGCCACGAAAAAGCTCGCTTGCGCATGCTGCCCCTTCTCCATCCACCTCACAGACACCGACCCCCACATTGTCATCGTCAATGGATAAACCGCGTCAACGCATGAGCAGTCGCACCTTCGATAGGCAGGATTTTCGTGACAAAATACTTTTGGAAAGTACATCCAACGTCTCAGCGAAACCCCCACCTATTCATGTTCACGTCCCACCCCCTACTCCTGTATCCGTCGACACACTGTTTGATTCCGACATTGAATCAGGCGAGAAGCTGGACGGCGACCTGGGAACGGACATTGGGAACGTAGATATTATTGATATTTACGGTTCTGGCTTTTCTAGCGATACCGGAAAAATCATGGATGTGCGCGGTCAGAATTTGATGACTCCCCATATGCATGGGCGGAGGAGCTCCCCTATTGAGGCTGTTTTTGAGCCAAATGCTCTTGCTATCGACCCGCTATCTCGTGGGACCTCGAGCGTATCATTGGGTGAAGATGAAATGGACAGAAGGGAGGGCAATTCATGGGTTGGCACTGATATTGATGATCGAGTTTATCGAGGTCCAGTAGCTGAAGTGGTTGGAACCCCATATTCAGCCAAACCGCGATAGCGCAACTCTTTATGCCACATTCACGTTTATATTTCACTTCATTTGTTTATTTATTTCGGCTCACTTTTGCCGTTTAGACTTTGTCTTTGTAGCTTGCGTTGATATCTTCTCTTTGGGCATTAAACCCTCTTTTGCCGCTCAATTGTAATCCCCTTTCAAGATCACCCTTATAATACCCCATAGTCTATCATACGGTGTGTAAAGGATATCTAAGGTCTCCTGCGATGTCTTCTCCGCATCTAACTACTTACTTGACTATTATCGTCCCTCATGGTCAAAGTCCCCGTTGAAAAAGATGAAAATCGCTCTTGTTGTCGGAGTTCAATAAAATTTGAGCACGACCGTCAAACACAACAAAAAACACAACTTCCCAGCAGCTCACTTTTTTCCATCACCGCACTTCCTCAAACCCTCTTGCCGGTTGTTTCCGTCCCTCGCACCCCTCGCAGGAGCACCACCATTGAGAGACGACCTGTCAGACAACACCGCAACATCTCTTCACCGTCTATCCGCTCGTCTCAGCAATCACTGCGCGCCGCTTGTCACAGTCTGAAGGTGCGGAGCGCTTTGCTTTTGAGTGCTGGATTTGTTTGGAAGGACCTTGGGACATCATACCGGTTGGGCTCTCCGTCTGCTGATGGATTACGCTTGCTCGGAAGGATGGAGGAAAGATCCCTTTCAGAATGGTTGGAGCGTCTTCTTTACGATGGGCTGAGAAGAGAAAGGATATATCAATCTTTGTTTAGGACAGAAAACAAAGTGTCTTTGAATCGCCCCGAGCTCCCTCCAAATTCTATTGCAACATCACTTTTACTCCACCTTCAACAAGGATAGTGGTTACCAGGCTAACTTATATCTTTCTCTTCCTTGATTTCGATCCATCCTCCAGCCTATTCCGACAAACATGCGTTCGTCATCACCTCTCGGCCGTCCTCGGCCTGGTCTCGGCCATCTCCGCCCAAATGTGCTACAACTTCCCAACGGCAACATCGTCTGCGCTGGTGCCGCCAACAACACCTTCAGGATTTGTGATGGTGGAGGTAGGGTTTGTTTTGATTTTGAATATATTTCGACTTCTTCAAACACACCATAAACGGTCGACTGACACCTTTGCAACCTTTGATGCATTTAGTTCCTTCAACGGAAATCCAGCGTTGTGCTTCCCGTTGGTTTGCTGTGGAAACGAATGTGTCGCCTCCTCAGATGCCAAATGTTTCCCTCCCATTGACCCCAACTGCAGGGGAGTTCAAGACTACCAGACCGTTTGCACAAGCCGTCAACTTTCAACTACTGTCTTAATCAAAGTAAGAGTCTATCCCTTCTTCACGAGTAGACAACCCCTCCAAAATTCACTGAATATTCGCTTATTACTTGCAACCGTTAATTATTTTAATTATAGGGGTTTTACGCTTTCAGCGCGGACCAGTCTTGCGCTGCCGGAACCGTTTGCTGTCCCAGCACCGGTCGCTGTGTTTTCGAGAGTCAGTGCACCATCTTAACCAGCCCGCTCCCCTGCCGTCCCGCCCACCACTCCCAGTCCCCCGCGCAGCCCCCCGTCACCCCGGAAGCTGTATCGGCGTTCCCGACTTTAGAACTACCTGTAGTAGCAGCAACACTTTCCTCTACTGCTTAAAGAATGGTATAATTTACATTACGGGAATCATTTACTAACAATTACTATTTTCTTGTTTCGGTACGAATATACAGCCCCTTACCCCAACTCTGGTCCCCAGCCTTGTGCTCCTGGTACCGTCTGCTGCGCTAACTCTGGAATTTGTGACTTTGCGAGGAACTGCCCTGCTTCCCCATCCCGTGATGTCCCGTTGACCCCGCCGCTCCCTCTCCTAGCCCAGCACCCCCCGTTCAAGTTGTGGCAGCCGCAACTTCATGCAGGGTGTGATCGACGGTGACATTGTCTGCAGCGGTGCAGACACCTTCAACGTCTGCAGCAAAAACGGTGAGTATCGCCAGACTTTTTTTTTTCACTACTTGTATCAAATAATAATTATTTTATGTCATAGCTATCGTTGCTTCTCGCAAGTGTGCTACTGGAACAGTTTTGCTGCACACCACCCAACCGTTGTGATTTCGCTTCCCGCTGTGGTCCTGCAGGTGTCATCACCCTCCCCCCGTGACTCCCCCGGCCCCCGTCACCCCGAGTCCCTGCACCGGTATCCTTGACGGTTTCAAGGTCTGCTCTGCCGATGGTTTCTCCTTTTTGCCTGCACGAATGGATGTGAGTGTCAATCGTTCTTACTCAAAGAAAAAAACTAAACAATATTTGATAGTCATCTCTGCGACTGAGACGTGTCTTATGGAAGCAAATGTTGTGGAAGCACAAAGACTTGCACTGCTCCTAATGCTTGCCCTGATGGGTGCGTGGGGAAACCGGATGTTTCATTTCGTGCAAGGGTGAAAAGTTTGATATCTGTGCTGGAGGACGTGAGTTTATTGCGATAGTGTTTGTTTTTAACTTTTGCTAACAATGGTGTTCAATTTTATAGGCTCTGCAGGTACCATCTCTTGTGGCGCTGGAACTGTTTGGTAAGTTGTGCACTCTTCTCGATTTTTCTTTTTCAGACGGATACTGAATATTTTTTACTTCACATTGATGAAACAGCTGCCAGAGCAAGCAGACCTGCGATTTCATTGGATCTGCCCTGGTCTCTCGTCATTAATTTGGCATCTCAAAAAATTAGAAAAGGTTCCCTATATTTTTTGCGTACTTTCGTGTTTCCGAATATGTGTTTCCATTCTCGACAAAGCTTTTCAGCGAATCCCTCGTTGTTAACGTGAGATCAAATCTTTTTTTTCGTTGCGTTGTTTTTAGAGGACCCCCAAACCCGTCATACTTCAGGACATGGTTTTTTTTTATTCTTCTCGTGTTCTTTCTTTTTTTTTTTGTATAATTGAGGTTTTCTTTGTTCTGTTTTTTCTCACCGTTTAGTTTTGCGTCAAGAGAATCGCTGGTCGTGGTTTCGGCTCTTGACGTTATGTTTTGCCCCCCCCCCCACTTTCCCCTTTCAACTATATTTTTTATTTTCTTTCTTCTGGATTTTTTGTCGGCAAAGGGTTGTTGATTGTTGAATGCCTCTGGTTTTTTTGGGAAGAAGAATAAGACTTTTATTTGAACGAAAAAAGATGGAAGTACTACATATTTTAATTTTAGCGTCGTTTTTTCGTATGGGACTAGACCTTCGTTATTGGTTACCGGCCTTGTAGAAAGCGATATTTGTGTTGATGCAAGACTTTTGAGCAAACCACATTTTAAAAAATGGGAGATAAGCGCCTGCAGTGCCTAGAGGGAGAAATGAAAATGGGATAACAGTAAGCCCAGAACAAATTAATTTGTCGTTTTTTGTTAACCATGCAACGGACAACCATCATGCTCGCAAGATCACTCCTCCGATCCCCCACCCCTCCCGACGCCTCACAACATCCACTACCAAACCCCAGCGTCCCCCCCACCTCCGTCGTCCCGCACCCTCTCCCCCCCCATCTCCCCTAAAGCCTCCCCCGGATAACGATCGGCGAAGTGATGTCAGCGTATTCCCGGTTAAAACCCCAACACAAGGATCCTATTATCATTAGGTAGACCCGTTTCGTTCCCGATATTATTTTATTGATGAGCAGGATAGGGTTGGATGGCGTTTTCACTTGCGGGGATGTATGGGACGACCAAGTTGGAGGAATGGTTTCCACCGCAGAAAACGGTGAAGAGCGTGGTGACGACGATGGAGGGACCTGTGACGCCGAAATCAAAGTTGGATGAGATTTTGATGAAGGAGGTGGAGGAGGATGAGGAGTGATTTTAATGATTTTTCGTTGTTGTGTGTATATAGAAAAGATGGGGGGGTGAAATATAGATGTGAGCAGAAGAAAAAGTGCTCATGGAGATATGGTGGTCATATTATATATTGTTTTTTTATTTTTATGATAGGGATGGATGGCGTCTTCACTTGCGGGAGGTGGGAAAAGTTGTGCGAACAAGGAGATGAAGAGCGTGACGACGACAGAGGATGAAAGTTGATGTTCCGTGTATGTAGAATGTGGATGGAGTTTTTTTTGGATGAACGATAGATGGACGTTACAGAGAAAGATGTCGAGTTGCTAAGAATTCGATATGAGTAATAATGGTGATGCTTTGGTTGATTTTTCATCCGTCACGAGAAAATATTGTCTAGATTGTAGCTTAACAAGCAAGAAATCCAGTGATGGTCACCTTCTTTTCTTTGATGTTCACGCTTGAGAAATCAACAGAGAAAGGACGTGTTGTTGGGGGTTCGATGTGAGTAATAATTCCTTGTATGTTTATGTTGATATGGTGATGATTTTGGTAATTTTCACGAAGCTTGAAAAGCAAAGAATTCGGTGACAGTGACCTTATATTTTTAATGTTCATATCAAGCGTGCAAAAGTATGCAGGATGCAGCAAGTTAAAATTATGTTGACGTTGCTTTCGTTGCGTAAAAAAGAACACCGTATTTGTCATGTCACATTGCTCAAAAAAGAAGTATGCACGTATGCAGGAAGTTAAATTTATGTTGACGTTGCTTTCGTTGCATAAAAAAGAACACCGTATTTGTCATGCCACATTGCTCCACGGAACAAATACAAGCTCCACAGTAAGAACAAACATCAAGACAAATATCCCACTACGAAGCGATAACAAATGAAAGAATCTATGTACACTTTACAGTAATCAGGAAACAACAAACACAGGGGATGGTGGTTAAAAAATGTGGGGGGGTGGAAACAAAGACATAACTAAAAATAACAGCAATAACCCAAAACCCGGGTTCTACAAAGAGTCAGAAGATGAAAAGACGCGGGGGTATCCACACAGAGAAGTTTCATAAAAGTAAACATTACACATAGAAAAAAAAAAGGGGTGGACAAAAAAAAAGGGGGATAAAATCACTTCACCGTCACCACATCCACCACTTTTTCTTCATCTCCCACACTTTCCTCCTCCCCTTCCTCCAAAGTCCCTTCCGACTCCCCCCGTTCAACCCTACTCGTCTCCACAACAACCTCCTCACGTTCCTCATACCTTTTCAGCATCCTCCGAATCAACCACGAAAAATACACCAACCCCACAAACGCGACAACAAACCCTGTGATCATGATCCCCATTTCCACAGGTGCAGGCGCACCACCACGTCCAGAGATGAGGTCGGCAATGTTTTGGAGCGTCGTGCCAATGTAGACGTTGAGTGGGGCTTTGAGCATGGCGACGAGGGTCGCGAGGGCGTAGTTGCGGAAGGAGGTGGAGGTTGTGGCGAGGAGACCGTTCATAACGGCGTAGGGGTATGGGGCGAGACGGAGGAGGACGATCAGCTGGAAAGAAAATAACAAGTTAAATTTACAGATGAAAACAACGAAATGAGACAAAGAAACAATAAGTAAAAAAACGATAGACAAGACGTCGACTATAACTTTCTAGCACGGTAAGAAAGATGATCATAAAAAAATCGACTAACAAAGAAATACATAACAAATAAACTAAAACCATTAAAGTGTATCCACATCCTTGAAACCCTCTCACAAAAACCCACACAAAAAAAACAGCAAAGAATTCAAAAGAAAGAAGAAATATTCCAAAATACCTTCAACCCTCCCTCCTCAATAGCTTCTTCAATAGCACGAAAACTTTGGGTACTTTTCCCTAAACACCCTCCTATAAATTCCCCGCCCAATACCTAATCACCAAAAAAACTCGCCAGCCCTCCCAAATAGCCACCAACAACCATAGGCACAAACCCCCATCATCCCATAAATAAATCCCGACAACAGCTGCAACGTTCCAAACCCAAACATGGGAGGGAAGGAGGCCACAAACTCAAGTGCTCCAACAGCGAGATATCCGCTAAGAAAAGGGTGTTAGTGACAATGTGGGAGGTGGGGGGTGTTGTTTGACGTACAAAGCTCCCAACGATCTGATTTTGTCCGTGAATGCAACGACGGGTGGTAAGAGTTCTTTTCGAAAGACGACGAGAAGGACAGAGACGAGGATGGTAAGGAGGAGGACGATCCAACCGAATAAGAATTCGGCACCAAGAAGGAACTTGAGATCTTGGAGCTTGAAGTTGCATTGTCGGCTGTTTGTGGGTGTGGGTTTCTTGTGGGTTTAGTCGGAGAGGAGGAGGGAGGTTGTTGTTGTTGCTGGATGGATGGGATGGAGATGGAGGATGTGGAGGTGGATGGGGATGACATTGGATGGGATATGTGAGGTGTGAGGTGAGAGGTGTGAGGGTGTGAAGTGGGTTGAAGTAGGTAGCAGTACTTTGGAAACAAGGCGCAGAGGGAGGAGAGGGTCTTTTTTCGCTTGTTCACCGTTGACGCTATTCACTGATTACCCACATTTAATTAATTAATTATTGCCCAAGTTACATGATATTTTACATTTCGAGAAACAAGGTTTGTCTGACTTTACACCAGATAAACAAAAAAAATAATATTTAATAAAAAATATAAATAATTAATTAGTTATTGCGAGTCTTCGCAAACTCACTTTATGAAATAAAGGTTTTGGATTCAACAAAATGAATAATCTTTTAAAACACAGACAGTGATGCCATATGGCTACGTTCACGTAGATTGTTAGTCCGCATCATCGATACTCCACCAGCATTTCTACTCCTACCTTTGACGTGATGAAAACACAAATCAAACCTCAAAGTTATCAAGATACAATTATCAAACAAACTTTTAACAACAGAAAGGTTAAAGTGCCAAACGTACAAAAGGAAAACCCCAACTAGACGCCATAAGATAAGGAAAGAACTAGCTGTATATCACGAAAAGAAGTCAACGAAAAGGAAGGAAGGAACATACAGAAGATCAGTTTAACATAAAAACAGAGCGTCGTCGAGTCCCCCCCCAAAAAAAAAGAGAGAAAGAGAGAGAAAGAGGCAGAGGAAAGAGACCACATCGGAAAACCAAAAAGCATTGAGGGGGGGGGCTGCAACTACGAGAACCACAAAAAAAAAAAAAAAGAAAAAAAAGAAAAAAAAAAGGGGATAGTGTTGTTTAGAGCCCAACATTCGCCTTAAAAGCTTTTTCGCAAAAAAAAAAACAACACCCCCAACACAACCCAGTTCCCAATAGACTTAACACACCTTTTCATGTTCAAAACTTTACTTTCCCAAAAACTTGAACCCATACTCTGTCTTCTGCTTCCACACCTTCCCACTCCCCAAAACAACAAGCGCCCTCACAGCTCCATCCTTGCTGTTCACCGCATCCGGTGGCGCAGAAGCTTCAAGACAAACCCCAGAATAAGGTCCATACTTGCACCTAAAAAAACAAACCCATCAATTCAAAACCCCCATAAAAAAATTCACCACCGAAAAAAAGGGACCTACTCTTGTGTGGACTTTGGTCCCAAACTCCCATCCAACCAATTCCCCGTATAAAGCTGAAAGCCCATCGCGCTCGTCCTCAACTTCATCTCAAGTCCAGAGTCAGGTGAAACTAGAGTTGCAGCATCCACCATCACCACATCCTCGTCTTCCCCAACAACGCATTTCGCGTCACCCGCATTCTTGACAACAAAAAAGTGGTCATAGCCTTTAAACTCCATGACGCTTTCAAGGTCTTGATTGAAGGGTTTCGGGGATGAGAAATCGAGGGTGGGGTTGTCGTTATAGCGCCTGTGGGGATTTGGGTTGCGGTGAGAGGCATGTGTGGAGCGGGTGTTTGGAAAGTATGGGAAAGGATGGATGGGTTTGTGAACCCTGAAAGGTTAAAGTAGGAATGGGTCGTGAGATTCACAATGGTTTCATCTGTGGTGGGTGTAGGTATTTTCGCGGTGTAATCGATGAGGAGGGATGAATCTGTGAGGGTGTAGGTGATGGTGACAAGGAGGTCGCAGGGGTAGGATTCTTGGTTTGCGGGGGAGAGGAGGGAGAGGGAGATGTGGGAGGATGAGGAAGAGAGGATGGACCAGGTTTTCTTGTCAAAACCTTGGAGGCCGCCGTGAAGGGAGTTGGGGCCGTTGTTGATGGGAAGGGTGTAAGTTTTAGAGTTGAGAGTGAAGGTACCGTTGGCTATGCTATCATTTATGGGTCGTTAGATACATGAAGAATGTAAATGTAATAGTTCCTGCACACAGAATGTATGGAGCCGGTCTCGCGGATATATAAATGCAGTAGGCCCGACCTAACAAAGAGCAGTCTGCTCACAACCCATCCAAATACTCTCACTTGTCGCCTACGGCAAGGCTACTTTCTCTCTTCTACGGAGCCCGCTTCACTCGAATGCCCAAACTCATCTGCCGGCGCATGCTTCGCTCACCGCCCACGTCCTCAACTCCTCATCAACCAACTCACCGATTACACACCCTCCCAATAGTTCCATAATAAGGATTCGCGCCTTTATCACTCTCCAACTGCTGCTCCAACGTATCAAACCCTTGAACAACATCCAACACTTTTCCCGAGACGGGGTCTTTGACGAGGAGATGGGAGATGGTTGCACCGTGAGGTCTGATGGTGCATTGGATGGAGGTGGAGGGGGAGGTGAGGGTGACGTCTTGAGTCGCGTTGGTCATTGCTGGCGAGGTGTTGGGAGTGAGGGTGATGACTGAGTGAAGAGGAAATGTGAAGGTTTTTGAGAGAGTTGTCACAGTCATGTGAGGGATACCGTTCTTTGAGGGCTTTGTTTGACGTGTAAATGTATATGGCTGCAGAGAGTTCGGAATGCGGATGCTTATGCGGCTTGATACTTGTTGCAGAATGAAACAGGTTACGACGCGTTTGTTGTGTGTGTTTATGGAAGAATATAAAAGACTCTAACTTTTTCATGCACCTCTCTGATGAAACATAGCCCTGCATCATGACCAGTGTATCATACATGGGTAAACGGAGTTACAAGTTGGTGATCCATTCTTTTTTAAAGAATATTGGATTTCGATATCATTGCGAGAGATTGAATTATCGCGTTTTCGATTTGTTCAACATTTATTGTTTACGAGACAGCTCTGTCGAAATGGCAAATTCCAGTGGAAAGATTTTTAAGAGTGTTGAAAAATATGTAACAATTATTAAACAGGTATTAAAAGTAGGGTATATTAAGAATAGTTCAATAGTTTAAGACATGAAAAACATCAACAGTGTCCGTGGGTGAATACTGGCCGCGTGGAGCTTGTTACTTGATCTCAGAGACAATCTCCGCAGCGACTCCGAGCGTAATGGCAGCCGAGAGCACGACGGTGGCCTTTTTCGCGAAGGAGACATTGGCACCACCAGACGCGGTAGGGGCATTGCCAACCGGACGAATGGTGGCGGTGGTGGACGACATGATGGCGGGTGAGACGGAAGAAGCCCTGATGGGGGCGGAGGTAGAGACGGTGCGACGAACGATGGAGGAGAACATTGTCGTAGTAAGGGGTACGCGGAGATTAATGAAGGGGTGATAAGGGATTGACTGAAACTAACTTAAGGACAGGAAGTAGAGTTGCAGGGAATGAGGGAATTGACAAGGGGGAAGTATCATGCTTTTATATCCCATGTGTGGTTCCAGTAGAAGATAGCGCCACGAGTCAACGACGCCTCAACAGCGCCTCAAGTAAATAAATAGGGAATAATTAATTAAATAAATAATTTTAATTATTTGTTTTGAGGCACATGTGAGCACAAATCCACGCTAAAAATAGCTTTAGGGGTTGCTGTTGGTTAATACCTCAGAAACTACATGTTTGACATTCTGTTGGAAATAGTATAAACATGGCTGAGAGTGAGAGGGAAGGTGCGTTGGAATCTATATACCTACCTGCAATAGGTACCTAGCTGAATGAACCTTATTTAAATATGAGTAGAGTAGTGACCTTCTACCAGAGTATAAACCCATGCTTATGTAATGATTAAATGAATAAATAGATGAATAAAACCAAAAGGAGATCGATGTGTAACCTAGTCATCCAATCAGATATTCATGCCATGTAAATGAATTCATTTGAAATCAATTTATTATTTATTTATTTATTTGTTCATCCATGACAATTAAGGGACTGAAAGGCATATAGGTTTGTGTGACTATGCACACCCATCGGACTCATTTGACGCAACTTTCTCCTTTTCTTCCATTCTTCCACCCTGTTTTTGAGAGAGAGCGCCGTTGACACCCTTACACCACCCATTACACCACACCCTCCCCCATTTCTGTCAGTCCGTCAAAAGGAAGAAAGGGAGAAACCAAAGACGGACTCGCCCGAGAGTAGAACGCTTTACTATCATCACACACACACATCTGCCTTTCGAGAGTTGATTAGCTTTGTGAAGGAAAAGAAGGAATCCTACACACTACTCGTGGAACTTTCCCACCTCACCTCACACCCCTCTTTTACCACTACATCACACCTCGTCATGTCCCAGGTTCAATGCCTATGGGACAAGTGCGGCCTCTACTTTGATTCAGAAGAGGCTGCTTTCACTCATCTCATCAAAGATCACACACTGGAGAAGAAGCAAAAGTGCGAATGGAGACCTCATCCTGGAAGGCCGCTTTGCGCTCTACCCCTCAGGAATAAGGGCAATTTTGCGGATCATGTTGTTACGCATTTCAGTTCAGAGTTGAGACCGATTCAGTGTCAGGTGAGCCAATGCAGCGTTGACCTTGTGTGGGTAAGGGTACATCAAACTGATGCATTTTTATTATAGCTCTGCCCGGAAAGACTTAGGAACAGACAGGATGTCAAGAGGCATGAGGCAAAGCATACAGGAAAGGTTCCTGAACGACCCGTGAGTACTTTACTATATAATTATCACCTTTAATTTCAGTTGTATTAACGTAACGCCCGAATGAAGCAGCCAAAGCCTAGAACATCACTAAAGTCGGATCGTCAAGATTCATCATCATCCGGAGGAGAGACGAGCCCTCCACCCGGAGAGAAATTGCCTAAACCCACTGCCCAACCCACTCAATCCAGAAAGCGAGCTGCCTCCATGGCGCCATACGAAGATACCACCACTTCCAGCCAGCCTTTTCCAAACTACAGACCTCCACACATGTCACTTGCGAGCGAGCTCAGGGCAGCGGCCTTTAAGGATTCCGAAACGACCTACAAAACTCAACTATGTACCGACGCCTCCTCAACAAATGATGGAGGACAACATGTTTCCGTCCAACGAGACCATGATGGCCCTTGCCTCTCTTTCCCCTTCTATTCTCCATATGAATGGTGGTTCTGTTTACCCGTCACCCGCTATTGGAATCCCAGGAGTGACAAGTTACCACGCAAGACAAACTGCGAGCTTACTCCACCATCAACATTCAAGCTTAGGGTCTCCACCTCGATCTGAGGCCTCATCATCGCCCGGATCTCCCCCTGGAAATAACGCTCGAAATCACGACGGTATCCTTCGACACTCTGTATTAAACGCACAGCAACCAGCTCAAACCCAACAATCTGAAGTCGTCTCAATTGGTGATTTATTAGATCTTAAAGGTTCAAGCAATTTCCATGGCTCCAACAGCTTGACGGCGTTCGCTTCTACTACGGACGATGATGTCGCTTTTATTGAAAACTGCTGGACAGGTGGGGTGGATGCCTTTCTTCCTACTGCTCATACGCACACCGCAGCACCCAACGATGTCATCGACCTCTTTTCCTTTAACTTTACATCAAAAACACATCGCCGTCGTCATCCTCCCATACATCGCCTTCCGCTGTCCATCCAAACAACACGGGCTCTCCAGGTCTTATGGGCCTCTCATCCTCATACCCCCCTTCCCTCTCCTCCTCCACTGGTTCATCCAACTCTTCATCACCCGAACCTTCCGACCTCTTCACCACACTTGACGCGACAAACTCTACCCTCCAATCCACATTCACCCTCCACAACCCTCAACTCGGTCTCATCACCCCTCCACTTCCCACCGCTACAACACCAGCCACCAACGCTTTCGCATCCTTCCCAGGCTTGATCCCACCTCCCTCAATGACGTTAAAACACCCTGGAGATTTTGGAGATTTATCACCACCCACCTCTGACCCGCCTTCCCCGCCGGCTGCGACGGCTCCTGCACCCCCTGCGATGCTACTGGACCCGAGAGAGGATTTTTGGAATCGGATACATGCGGCGGAGAAGGCGGCGATCGCGTACCATAATCTTGTAGGTGTGGAGGAGGTGAGAGGGAAGCGGAGTCGTGGGGAGGGTTGGGGGAGACGGAGGGGGCGGAGGAAGTGGATGTGGATGAGGAGATGGATGGGGAAGATGGAAAGAAAAAGGAGGTTTTGGGAGAGCATGAGAGGTGAGGGTTTTTTTTACAACATATTTAGGGTGATTTGATATTGATTTATTGTAATTTTTTTGCAGCATCATGACATTAAAGAAGGACCCCACCATGATTTGCACACGCGGCACGTCCCCTGTGTTTGTCCAAAAGTAAGCATACGGCCTTTATATTTAAGATTTTTTTCACTAGAAATAGAATCTAACCCTTTTTCCTTCGTCAACAGCGTCTGCTTTACCGTACAATCTCTCACCACCAACCCCCTCCCCTCTGATCTCCTCAACTCCATCACCTCCATGATGTCCCGCGGCGGCTACGTCCCCTCAATCCTCATCTGCCATCTCTGGATCCACCTCCTCCGTTCCCTCCCACTCCCTAAATTCGAATCCCTCTTCCCACACATGTTCACCACATCTGTCCACGCGTCCCATGATCCGTCGAGCCATCATTGGGTCTCTTATCCGCGGCGAATGCACGGGTCGTCGACGGGAGGAAGCGTTGAAGGGGGGTCGTGAACTTGCGGAACTTGTGCGTACGACGTGTAATAATGAAGATGTGTGGAGCGTTAAGGAGATGGATGATGGGTTTAAAGTTGATGTGGAGATTTTGAGTACGGATGTGCCGGGGACTGAGGGACGGGAGGTGTGTTTTGAGGCGCTTGCGGTGAAGAAGTTGTTGTATAGTCTTTTTATTAGAGGGTTGGATGCTGATTTTCAGAGGGAGGGGGCGTATAATGGGAAGAAAGTGAGTATGAGGTGGATTGATAGTGATTATGGGAGTAAGTTTGCGGTGGTCAGGGTTGTGTGAGTATCTTTCATTTTTTTTTTTTGTGTTTTCGTTTTTTTTTTTTTTTGGGGGGATATAAACTTACTTTTTTTTGTCTCTCTCTGCGTTATGTGAATATAGGTATTCGGCACTTTCCAACACGTCGATAGTGGAAAACACGCCTGTTCCCGACCTTACACTTCAAAAGATGGCGGTGGCGATTTAAGGACTGAAGACGTTTATCACTCGTTTCGTCGTTTACTGTTTTGACTTGCTTTTCTCGTTATTATCGCGAAATTCTTTTACATTTGTGCTTCTCGTTTTTTTGGATTGGATGTTGTTTTGTTTTTGTTTTTACAACATTCTCATTCCCGTTCACACTCGCCGTTTTTTTTTTGACACGTTTTTTGCGTATGTCGTTGGACTCGAAAATCTTTTATTCTTTTCGTGTTGTTTTTATTCTCTCTCTTCTGTTTTTTCACCCTGTTCGTGTGCCTCTTTTTTTTTACGAAAAAGAAAACCGTTTTTTGCCGACCTCCTACCTATTCTGTTTTCTGTTTAGTAATTTAAGTTTTGTCGTTTGTTATTTTTAGTTTGTTTTTTTCTTCTCTCTGTGGAAAAGGAGATGAAATATGAAAAGTAGTTTTTTTTTGAAACAGTGATTTGTAATGGTTGTTGCAACCCTGAAACGGGGTTGCGCCACTTGTTTGGAATTAATGAAAGGTTGAAACCCGCGTGGAACCTTGTTGCGTCCCTGATTACTGAGTCACTTGACGACATCATGACCGTATCCCTCTTTTAGGTGTATGCTCCCTTTAGGATATGTTAAAGTACGCCTAAAAGACGAGCGAGTTTTTGATGCAAATGACCATATAGACGTGGAACGCGGTTCTTCACCCCCGGCTTTGTAGGTGATCGATAGAGGTGGAATGTAATTACATTGGGTGTGATCTTTTAATTCAGGATATCCCGTTGACTTTATAGTTGCGGTTATATTTGACAACAACAGTGTAGGTTAGAGAAACCTGGTAATGTAGCATTATCATTTATGTATTTATCATTAATGGTTCACTGCAGTGGCGTAGATGAGGACAAATTTCTTGAGGGCGGTGAGTTTTGATGGTGAGCAGCGGCCCAACGTTTTTCTGTGTGAAGTTATAGATAAAAATGACGTTTTTTACCTTTCGACTCACGTTCACTTGCACATGCATCTAGTTGTTTTAAGTCATAGAAGGAAGCAATTCTGGTCCTGCGAAACGTCTTTACCACTCAAAATGTTATTATTTTGTTAAAAAGCATAAAAAAATACATGTTGTTACTTGACCTCCTAAACGCACTTGATCGGTCATCACTACCACCCGTGTTCCTCGCATATTAGCACAACGCACATGTGCAAGGCCCTCGCAAAAGTCAGATCACAAAAAAGAGAGAACCCCAATCAGAATTCAGCAAAAGTGTACGAAACCTTTAAAAAAACACAATGAGCACTTTACGCGTCTATGATGAGTGGACCACCACATATTCGACTTCTCCCCACATCAACATCTTCTGCTGAAGCAAAGAAATAGGACTGTCCGTCTCCTTTCATACGCAGGGCCAACTATACCCGTCCTGCCTTAGGGCCGTCGAAGTAGAAGGACGAAATATAAGAACATCAAAGAGACGAGAAGGGAACGCCCAACCAAAGAAAGCGAAAACACCACTGAACCTACGGGAATCGTCCACCCCCTCATGTCGGCGATCCTAGCGCCTGCCATGTCGGAATCCCCAACAGGAACCGTTGAAAGCACTCTTTCATCGGCGACATCCGGTCCATCTTCAACCCTCCCACCACCTCTCATCAAGAATCTTAGCAACATCCAACAACTGAGTAGAAGCAACAGCATTGGTTCCTTTACAACAACATCCGCAACGCCTCAAACGCTTCAACAGACACCTCTTCAGCTCCTCCAAAAAAAAGTGTCCATGACGAGTGTTGGGGGATCCAATCTGTCTCGTCAGCAATCGTTTTCAGTGCCAAATCTGGATCAAGGTGTTGTGGGACCTCCTGCAAGTGTTCATCAACCAAGCGGGTTATCTCAAGGTCAACCTCTTGTTCCACACATGTACCGCGCAGATTCTGAGCGCGACGAAACAGCGTCAGCAGATGGTCCAAGGGGGTTCCCCAAAGAATCCCGGATCAGCGCTGAATTCTTTCAAGAAACGTTAGACTCTGTCGCTGATCTTCTTCGACCTTCTGCGCGTGGTATGAGTGGATCTGGGAGTAATTTGGGGGTGGGTGGTGGGCGGGATTTATTTTTCCGTCCTGCCAGTTTTCAACTTGATCCGTCGTTGAAGCCATCGGATGTTGGGTTTTCCGCGTTATCCATTGCAGAGTTGGCAACGATGGGTGCAGAGGAATCAGGGGAGGTTTTAGAGTCAAGGCATAACCTTGAAGGTGGGAGACCGCGTTCTGAGCATGGTGGTAAACGGGAGGGGTTTGTAGGACATGCTAGGACCCCTGCAGCGCGTTTAGAAACGAATCTGAGCGCGTCGGATCTTCTCATGGGTTCCTCTATCGGTGGGAGTTACGCGCCAACGTTTGCAATGGATAGCTCGTTCCTCGCGCAAGCCATGAGCAGTGATGATGCGGATGAGGCTTACGCGGTTCATCATCAACCTATTCAACGTCCATCTCAACCTCTACAACGTCAAGACTCTGGTCAACGTTTATCCTCCACGAGTCCTGTAGGTCCCATCGAGAAATCCCGTCTCAGTACCACCAGCACCATTAGCTCCAACATGCGCAACTCCATCAACCTTGACAAGGACTTTGACATGTACGGAAGCGGCGTCCGTCCACGTACATCAAGTCTCAGCTCCAACAATTCATTCCGAAAGAGTCTCGAGATCATGGGAACACGTACAAGTCCTTACGCAGAGTCTTTCAGTAGACCCCTTTCCACCATCTCCTCTCCTGGGATAGACCAACCCTCTTCCACCACCTCCGAAACCCCAGACCATCGCGCTCCACACCAACACCACCAAACCCACGCTACAAACCAAAGTTGTCCAGCCGCTTGGCGTTCCGTCGGTTCCCTCTCCGACGGTCCCGCAACAACCTCCACAAACACAGCTCCAAGCATGCCAGGCCGTTCCCCAACACACGGTACAACCACATACCCCCGTTCAACGCCTCAACAACCCACACACACTCGTCGTCAATCCGAAGGCGGGGTCACCACAAAAGCCATCCCTCTGACAACAGCTCTCACCGCATCCTCTTCCTCCTCCATCTCCCCTCAAATCGAAACCCCACAAAGGCCTCGTCTAGGCCCATTCTGGTTATCCCAGGAAAAACACACCTCCCTCCAATCCACCATGGACCCACCCTTTTCTCCCTCCTCCTCTTCTCCATCGGCCCGCCAAAAGACCTTCAAGACCCTCAAGGCATGACCCTGGTCGTCCCGACGTCCCCGCCATCATGGATGACACCGACCCCCGTCTAATTCGAGCGGCACCCTCCCCACCCTCGTCCACCTCCTCTCCTCCCAAGGCGTCTCAACAGACGCCGACTTCATGACCGACTTTTTCCGCACCTACCGCTACTTTGCCGACCCCATCGATATAGCACGTCTCCTCATGATGCGCTACATCGAAATCGGTTGGTCCATGGAATCCTCAGGCTCAACAGGTTCCTCCTCATCCGGTCTGGACGCTCCAACCAAGAAATCCGGGCTAACAGGCTGGTACAAATCCTCCTCCACGACCTCCAGCAACACCTCGGTGAATTCAGCAGGGAAAGAGATGGACGGGTTCCTCCAACTTCGCGTTTTAAACGCCTTCAAGAAATGGATTGAAGCTCATCCCGACGATTTCTCACGAAACCCAGGGTTGCATGAGCTTGTACGTGTGTTTCTTGATAAACACGTGAAGTTGGATCCAAAGCGGATTTTGTTTGTCGCGAGTATATTAAAGAATTTGGAGGAACGCGCGCCATTGATGTCATCGTCCGTGGCGAGTCGCGCGGCGGCTGGGATGACTGGTGGTGGGTTCCTCCCATCTAAATTAACGACGCATTCAAGAGGTGCATCAGAGACACGGAAACCCTCCCTCGTCAACGCCTCCACGTTCAGTTCAACCAACTCCCTCACAGATCATCGTCCAAAATCCACAGTTCAGCAAGACGACGATGACGCGACCCCGTCATCCGGGGTCTTTCGTTACGTCGAGGCTCCCGTACGTCAGCGCCATCGTCCATTTCGTTGACGTTAGCGCTGTCAACGTTGGAACCACCGAAAACAACCATGTCAGATCTCGATCCGACGATTGTAGCGCAGCAGTTTACGTTGATGGAGCATACGCAGTTTCGGAGGATCAAGATTGAAGAGTTTTACTGTCAGGCTTGGAATCAGCCGCAAAAGGTCAAGTCGCGGTTGTCGAGTTTGATTGGGTGGTTTAATCGAGTTGCGTATGGGGTTGCGAGTGAGGTTGTTGGGGCGGCGAAAGTGAAGGATCGGGTTGGGGTGTTGAAGAGGTTTATTTTTATTGCGCATTTGTGTTTGAAGTGGAATAATTTTAATACGGTGTTTGAGATTGTGGCGGGGTTGAATTTGGGGGCGATTACGCGGTTGAAGAAGACGGTGAGTATTTTGTTTTATTTTCATTCTGTAAATGGTTTTTATTTTTTCGATTTGTTTTAATTTGGTATTTGGGTATTTGGGTTTATGGTTTTTTTGTTTTTTGTTTTGGTTTTAGTTTTGGGGGGGTTTTTTTTTTGCTTCTTTTTTTTCAACCCCTTTGAAGAGTCTTCATCATTTTCATTTCCATTATGGTCATCTTTTGGTTGTGCTTGCCTGTACTTATTCTTACTGCTTTTTTCTGGATTTAGTGGAAAGCGCTTCCTTCAAAGTACTGGGACGTTTGGAATCAACTTAATCGGACAGTGTCTGATGAAGGTGAGCTTTAAATTGTTCCACATGAAATCACTCCAACAAAGAGAAGTCTCTGTTTCATGATTCCAAACTTTCGCCCTCCCCCACACACCGTGTGCCGCAGGCCACTATATGAATGTATATACATGCATTTTGATCCTAGCCCTTCCCATGGATGCTGCATATCATATTCGCAGCGGATGATATATTATCACAATATCCCAGAATAATCACCTCCAACCCCTCCTGTTCCCTCCCAATTCCAACAAACCACCCCCCTTCTATTCCCTCCCAAATCTAACAAACCACCTCCCAAAAAGGCTCCTACCGCGTCTACCGCCAATCCATCACCCTCCTCAAAGACCGCAAACCCGAAACCCCGATGCTCCCCTACCTCGGAGTGAACCTCAAAGACCTGACCTTTGCAGAAGACGGCAACCCGACCTACATGACGAGCAACGTGATCAATTTCACGAAATTCCGGATGATATCGCGGTTGCTCGAGTCGATTGTGGCGAGTCAACGTGGGACGTATGAGTTTAAGAGTGATGAGAGGGTGCAGGGGTGGTTGAAGGAGGATTGGGTGTGTTTGGATACGAATGAGTTGTATGAGTTGAGTAGGCAGTGTGAACCGAGGGTGCCGGTGTCGACTTAGGGGGGGTGTTTGGGTGGGATCAATGTAGGGGGGTGGGGGCGTTGGAGTTGAATCAACGTGGGGTGGGTGTGATTTTTAGAGTGATGAGAGGGTGGAAAAGAATTGTTGTGTTTTGATACGATTGAGTTTGAGTCGATAGTGTGAACCGAGGTTGCCACTCACCTTTCCTCCTCCCCTACCCCACTTTTTTTTTTTAAAAAAGTTACATGTTGCTGCTTTCCTCTTTTTTGGGTTTAACATTGCGAGGGAGCGCAGAGTTTTCATTTTCGGTATACTTTATCGGTGTTTGTGTTTTCATGTGTGTGTGTTTTTTGGGGGTAGGGGGGGGGGAAGGTGAATGCATTATTTTTGATTTGTCTTTTAGGAGGAACGGCCATAACGGTTTAAAAATCAACTCGTTATAAATCATCATCGATAGCATTTTATTATTTCCGTAAGAACCAATTCAGTATAGTTCACTCTTTTCCAACTAAGAAAAGGTTGTTGTTGAAGAAAAAAGTAAGCGTCGGTGGGTCCGTCAATTCACATATTTTATTTTCAGCGATCGAAAAATGAAAAGTCAACAGAAAGATACGCTCAACCCAAAAATCTGAAATCTTAAAACCCGTCTGACCAAATACTCAACCCTTCCCCAGACATCCCTTATATCACGAAATGTGAGAAGGAAGCAAGGCCATGCTTGGAAATGTGGGATGGGGAGGTATTGCATACTTAAAAAAAAATCAAAGAAAGGATCACCACTTTCCAAGATTTCCCAAAGTGATGTCCACCGCTCATCCAACATCCATTCACACTCTCTCTCCAAAAAAAAAAAAACCTCGTCTCCCTCTCCCCATCCCCCAATGCGTTCCGCCTCCAACAAGCACACGGGTGGCCTTCAAGCCCGTCCGGGTGCCAACAAACCCTTCATGACGGAATACAAGCTCGCGTTCAGAGACCCCGGTCTCGCCCACGGTCGTAAAAACTATGGGAGTGTCGTTGGGACGATCCCTCGTCAACGTCGAAAAGTAGCGGTGGTGGCCGCACCCCCGCTTCCGGTGAAGGAGGTGAAGGAGGTGGTTGTGGTGAAGGAGGAGGTGGGGTTACCGGTGTTGCCGAGTTTGCCGGGAGGGTTGGGGGGTTGCAGTTACCGTTTATTGAGAATAGAGGGAGTAATGTGAGGAAACATGTGTCGAAGAGGGATATTGGGTAATGTTGATGTTAGGGAGGTTTTTTTTTGTTGATTTTTTTTTTTTTGGTTTAGAACCCTCCACCCCCAACGAGGATCATGAGTCGACGTCGTTGACGCTTCCAGGGATGGTGACGCAGGGGACAAATCAACCTATTCAGAGTCATTTCCGTCGACGTAGAATACTGGGTGGAACGACCAAGACGGGACATTGTTACACTGCGAGGTATAATATTATATCTGGGCAGAGATCAAGGGGGAACCTTATTCGGGGTATAAGGAGGGAAGGAGAGCGGTCATTCAATCGTTTGCGCATATCGATTCGACAACAAATGTTAGTGTTTGGTTGTTTTTGATTTGGTTTCGGGGGCGTTTTTTTTGGTTGAAAAACAAAAGTGTTGATGGTTTTTTTTTCCTTTTTTTTTCTCCGCGGATTAGGCGCGTACACCGGGGTATAACATTATCTCGAACACGGATTCTCGGCCTGGAGTTGCTCCCAAGTAGAACTCGCTTATTTAAAGAGCCCTTCAATCATTACCCTCCCCTACCCCTTGCATAAACTATTGTGATATAATCCCCTTGTTATGACCACACACACAACACACACACATTCACACACACCCTCACATAACCAAATCCTCTTGAAAATCTCATGAACCATGACGTGACCCTATGTCCGTCCTTTGTGCTTTTCGTTGAACCCTGCAGCCTCCTCCTTCCCCCTTATATTCCCGTAAAAAAACCCATTGCACCGCATGACTTGTAATAATCTTTCTTCTTTCCCTGTGAACCAACAACATCTTTCCCTCTTTTACAATGTAATATTTGGCGTTTTTTTTTTTGAAAATAATACTTTTTTTGCAACGAGTTGACAATTCCAGCACCATAACAACAAAACATTGCTGAACAAACATGGTTGGTAGACTTGTTCCCCTGTATCCTTTCTTGTCGACATCCACACGCTTGCAGGCACTAACCTCTTTGTGTCATCATATCCATCGCTTTTTTCCCAACCTCCGTCTGTCCATCCATCCATCCATCCATCCCTTCATAACAAAATCCATCCATCCCTCCATTCATCAACAAAATCAACTGCAACATCCCAACCCACTATCAACGCTTTAACCCTCAAGTCCAAAGGAACAACGATCAAAGATGCCATCAAAGCATGGGTACCTATCACTCCCTTTCCTCAACCAACAAACAACAACCCACTCAAACAATATGTTGTAGGAAGAAAAAACAGGACAAAACGCTGCAGAAGCTACACTTGTGAAATTGATATCGCAGCAACCGTTTATCATCAAGATGGATGCGTCGTTGGCTCAACTCGCGAAATGCGAGTAAGTGCAGAAATTATCTTCTCCGTCTCCTTCTTTCTTTTTGCTAATATGTTTACAAAGACAACTCGGTCTTTCGACGAACCAGATTGAGAAAATCAGTAACTTGAATGGATTATGTGAGTAGAGATCCATCTCCTTATTTTTGTTTTTAATATGATTGATGTTAATGGATCGAAAAACAAACCAACAAAAAAAAAAGCTTGTTTAAAGATTCTCTCACTTGGACGGAACAATATAAAAAAGATTGAAGGACTTGATGCTGTTTCGGATACGTTGGAGGAGTTGTGGATATCGTATAATCAGATTGAAAGGTTGAATGGGATTGAGTGTTGTAAGAAATTGAAGGTGCTGTATGCGTCGAATAATAAGATCAAGTTGTGGGAGGGTGTGACGCCTTTGGTGAGTCTCTTTTCTGTCTTTATTTTTGGTCTTATGAACTGGGTGGTGAACGAAAGGAAAAGGGTGGCGGATGAGGGGTACCGGAGAGAGTGAGCATAAATGAAAGCGCAGGTCCTTTTTTTTTTTGGAGAGTTCGAATATGTGTAATGTCTGACAATGTATTCGAGGCTGTAGGCCAACCATAGTGGATGGCTATACTCTCAATTTAATCATTTGAATGTATCTAACAACCCATTCCTCATTTCCACCCCCACAAACTCTATATGCCCTAAAAACAAAACAGCAATCACTTCCTCACCTTGAAGACCTTCTTCTCGTTGGCAATCCCATTGAAGAGAAATGCACTGCAGAAGGATCATGGATTCCCGAGATCAGTAAAAAGTTTACAGGACTCAAGAAGCTTGATGGGAAGCCCATTATCAGAGAAGACGAGTTGGGTGGGGATGATGAAAAGGCGGCAGAGTGATTTATCCAAATGCAACGCAATGGTCATTATTATTATTATTATTATTAAATAGTATATATATGTTTTGTCGTTTATGACTGTCTCCATGGTATTTATAGCTCTGACTGCATGACACCCTCCTACCATACGTATATAATACTACTATATGGGTATGGTTGCTGACATGCTCTAAAGGTATTAATTATTTATTTATTTATTTACCTAATGAGATTGTCAACATCAAAGACAGAATTGAATAAGTGGTATTAAACTGGTAAGTGATACAAATATATTTTCATATTTATTTTTATGACTCTTTTTTTTTTAATAAAATATAAATACGATGGATGACTCTTTTTTTTATAATACATAATATTTATTACTAAAATAATAAAATGAAAAAGACGAGTTTTGGTTAATCATCATCACCGTCACCATCACCATCTTCCATAGACATTAATTAATACTACCTACCTACCTATATAGATACAGTACACATAGAATTCCTATATAGACTAAATTACTACAACAACTCACTACCTGCTACATACCTACTACTGCAAATGAGGTTACTAGCGTTATCATCACCATCATCATCATCATTACCATCCATGCGGATGTTCGTGCTCACCGTCACCACCACACTGCTGCTAGCACTGCTCCTCCTCCAAGGTGTCCATGCTCAGTCTACTCAATGCACAAATCCCATCGTCAGGAGAGAATGGGGAGAGCTCAGTGCAGATCTCAAGAGGCAATGTAAGTCCAAATACTCTCTAGTCATATCAATACATGGCACATGCTGTTGATATGAATGCATTCCTCTTTTATACGTACAACTAAAAACTAAAACTCTTTGTTCTTGCACATAAAAAAACCAACCAAAAAAAAAGATGTTGCTGCTGTCCAAGCGTTGGCAAGAAGGCCTCTCTCAAAGCAAACGACCGATCCAGCAACCATCTCCTATGGCGACTTTGTTGAAACGTAAGTCCAGATTCTTTATGGCCACCGTTCATTTTCGTTTTGGAAGATAATCACTGCAATGGATACTAATCTCTTTTATGTCATTGCATTCTCTTGCGCCATCAATTGCCAGTCATACTCGTATGGCATATTGGGCGCATATTTCCGTAAGTTTCGTTTGCAGCTTCAAGATTCTCGTAATTCACCTTCTGAAACACACTATATTTTCATACACGTTTATAACCTCAACATACAGGCACAATTCTTGGTTTATCACCGAGGAATGCTTCACATGTGGGACCTTGCTCTGAGAACCGTCGGATGGTACTATGGACCAATCTACTGGGACTGGTGAGTATAATGATCATGAGTCACGCCTTTTTCACCCACTTGTTTTGCTTCTGACTCATTCACATTTCTTTCTATAGGACCCTCTCCTCCCAATCCTTTATCGACTCGGACATTTTCACCTACTTTGGTTCCATCGGTCAAGGCCCCAACGGCTGCCTCAAAGACGGTGAATTCTCCTATGACAAATACTCTGTCTCTGCCTTCCCCCCAACCGTCGGTCGTGGCACCGACACCCCCCTCAGCGATTTCGATCGTATCGTCAACATTGACAACTCTGAGCCTTATGCTGCCACCTGTCTTCGGAGATGCAGTGATTGGAGCAAAGGTGTGCTGTGGGATCCCATGGCGGTGAGGGATGCGTTGCAGAGCGCCCAGAGTTATGATTCTATCAGGAATATGTCGGATGCGAGAGGATGGCATGCTTCTATTCATCAGGTTGTGGGTGGGTTCAATTCGGATGAAACGATTTGTGGGGATATGGCGGATCCGAGTTGGTCTCCCAACGATCCACTCTTTTGGCTTCGTGAGTGTTTTTATTTTATTTTATTTTGTTTCTTCTCTATCCCTTTCTTTTTAATTCGGCGTGTCAGATTTTTTCTTTTATTTTTATTTTTTAAAGTCTTTTAAAACCATATTTCTAAAAAAAACTTGTGATGTTTTCAAGACCACGGCATGGTCGACAAGATCTTTTACCGTTGGCAAACCCTTTGCCCCTCCTTCCGCAACACCTACGGCGGCGTCCTCAACCAACAAGACCCCGCCACCAACGGTGTCACCGACGCCGACGCCTCGCAAATGATGGACTCATGGCCCTGGCGCGTCAGCGACGTCCTCGACACACAATCCGGCATTCTCTGCTACACCTACTCCCGTTCCGGTGGCGACCTCCCCGTCTCCCCCTCTTGTCCTGGAGGCGAAGCAGGAACCGATGGAGTCCCCGCCGTCCCCGGTCCTATGGTCCCTATCGCTTTACCCGTTGGCATGGACGCGAGTATGACAGCTCAACTCACCTGGCTTCAAACCGTTATTGGAAACCTTGTGGGTCCAGCTCCCGCGGTAAACTCATTCGCGCTTGCCTCTGTCAGTAAAGGCTCTTTGGAACCCCCTGCGCTCCCCAACTCTGGCGTCATTGCTAAAGTCGGCATTCCTCTCATCAACTCTCCATCATCCGTTGACTCTTACACACCCCCAACGCCTCTCCAAAAACGTGCCACCGACTCCCAACAACACGCTTTCCTCCTCCGTTCCAACGATGACTACGAATACGAACGTTCCCTCAAACCCCATCCCTTCCCTCCCTCCCCAGCTCACAAGGACCTTAAATCGCTTATCCACCCTGACTTTCCACATGTCGAGATCCCAGTGCCGCGCGGCTACCATATCGCTATCGGTCGTCACGGCCGTCCCATTGTCGTCCCATCTGCTCGACCCAACGCCACCCACGTATCCGGGTACGGGTCATACCCGCGGCCCGTGGTAGACCTGACGCACCCTGAATCCCTCCGTCGGCGTGGTATGATGGACGGCAGTATAGCGGAGAAGGCGCGAACGATTGAAGCGCACCTTCGGGACACTGAGATGCGAATTGCGTTGTGAGTGGGACGATTGCGGCCTGTGGGCTTCTGGACGGGTGTTGTATCGACGGCCTGTGGGGTTGGAGTTCCGCCTGCGCCTGAGGATAAAGAGGATGGAGGGAGGTTGAGGTATGCGAGTGTTGTGAGTGATGGATGGATTGCGATGATGGGTGGGGATGAGGTTGGGACGAGGGCGTTGGATGCGGTTATGATGAGGGCTGTGGATGAGTGTAATTTGGAGGAGGAGAGGGGGAATGGGTGTCAGAGTCCTGCCGGTTTTGGGAGACAGAGGGGGTTGGGGTTGGAGGTGGGGAGGTTTAAGTCTTTGGTGGGGTTGAAGGGGTTGGTTGAGAGTATATTGATTTTTTACAAGTTGTTCTTTTGTCTCGCGTTTTTTTTCTGTAGAGAGGTTGTTGAAGTGATTTTTTTTGTTTTTGGTTTTTGCGTGTTTGATTTTTTTTGGGGGGTAAGGAAGCTGCTGGCCAGTTTGTTTGGGTTTTGTGTTATTTTGTTGGGTTTGGTTTTCTTTTGGATCCACATTTCGACATTCATTTCTCGCCTTTATTATCGATTTTCGGTTCTTTTTCTTTTTCGTATCCCCTTTTGTCCCATCATTTTTATTTCCTGGTATTATGCACAAGTTTGGTTGGTTTTTTCCTGCTTCTTTTATATTTACGCGCATTTTTTTTTTGTTCCTTCTCATTTTCTTTAACACGATTTGTCTTTCGGTATTTTGATGTTTACGAATATACTTTTTACCGTGTGTAGTAGCTTTACATAAAAATATAGAACTTGGTGTCCTTTTTGTGCGTGAACGGGATGTAGGATTGGGTGGGAGGAAGCGGCAACGAATGTGGGAGATGGGAGGCGTGGAGAGACGGGAGAGATGGAAGACTGGTCGAGCATATGATACGGTAGAAGGACCGAAACGACTTTTTCATATGTATGTCTGTCTAAGAAAAAAAATTTGCATTCTAGGGGCACACACACATTATCATTTCCGCCCATCCATCGGTCTCCCTCAACCATCCATCATTCATCCATCAAGACACCCACGCATCCCCATCCATTCACAGGGCGGGGTACCATTATTTTTCATTGGACGGTCCCATTTTTGTAGCGGTATAAGGGACGGGGGATTGATTCGCGTGGGTGTTGAACGGGGATGAGTGAGAAGAATGAGCAGTATTTTGGGGCGTTGAGGAATGCGAGGTGAGGTTTTTGGGGGAGGGTTTATGTTGATGAATGGATTTGAGAGGGGTTATGTTGATGAATGGAATGGATGGTTTTGGGAAATGGGGATGTTTGATATGCGTGGAGGTTGTTTTTTTGGAGTAGACTGATGATGGTTTTTTTTTTTTTTTGTTAGGTCTGATAATGCTCGACTCAAGATTGCGAAGGAATTGAAGGACCATGTAATGAGATTTTTTGGCTGCATTACTCTCCTTCCCCCCCCCCATTTACACACTTCTCTATGGTTCCCGCCCTTTTCCCATCTTCCCTTTCCCATCTTCCCGCCCTTTCCTCACCTTCATACCCTTTCCCCCACCTTCCCGCCCTTTCTCTTCATTCCAAACAAACCCCCCCGCCCCCCGGTCCGCTCGAGCGCTAACCAAATCCAAAACCCCCCAAAAAAAAGGTGGTGAACGTATCCCGCGAAATCTCGGGCGACCATTTCACAAAGTTCATGAACGACATCAACCGTCGCATTTTTGATCTCATCAACAGTTCCGACACGAGTGACAAAATCGGGGGAATCGTAGCGATAGGTAAGGACTAGAAAATAAAGGAGGCGGAAAAACCTGACGAGACGGGGGGTGTAGATCATTTGATTGATTTCGATGGTGAAGAGAACACGACAAAGATCACGCGGTTTGCGAATTATTTAAGAATCGTGTTGCCGGGAACGGATCCGCAGATTTCAGTGTTGGCTGCAAAGGCGTTAGGTGAGGAATGGATTTTTTAGGGGATTGTTGATGGTGTTGTTTTTTTAAGGGCGGTTGGCGTTACCGGGTGGGACGCTTACGGCCGAGTTTGTGGAGTTTGAGGTGAAGAGAGCGTTGGAGTGGTTGCAAGGTAGGGTTGTGATTTTTGTGGGGGTTGGGTTTTTTGTGTTCCGAGAGTTGACGTGGAGTAGGTGATCGGAATGAATCGAGACGGTATGCTGCTGTTCTTGTGCTTCGAGAGTTATCGATAAGTGCGCCGACGTTGCTTTATGCGTATGTTTTGCAGATTATGGATTTGATATGGGTGGCGTTGCGGGATTCAAAGGTATTGGTTTTTTTTTTTTGGTATGGGATGGCTGAGATTTTTTTTTTAAGGTTGGGATTAGAGAGGCTGGAGCTGATGCGTTGAGCGCGTGTTTGATGTTGATACAGAGTAGGGAGTCGCAGGATAAGAAGAATTGGTATAAGAAGATGTTTGATGAGGCGGAGCGGGGGTTGATTAGGGCGAGTAGTGGGGAGAGTATACATGGGTCTTTGTTGGCGGTGAGAGAGTTGTTGAATTCTGGGACGGTGGGTAGATTTTTCTCGATTCTTTTTTTTTTGGGGCGTGTAGTTTTTTTTGGTTTGATGATGGGGCTCATATTTTTTGCTTTGCGGGGGCTTTTTTTTTTCTAGTTCATGGACGTCAAGTATAAGGATGTGAGTGAGATGATTATGCGGTTTAAGGATCATAAGGATTCGCTTGTGCGTGGGACTGTGATTGCGTTGTGTTCGAGTCTTGCGGTGTTTGACCCGGATACGTTTGTGGGGTTGTATTTGAGTGGATCTATGAGTTATTTGCTTGCACAGTTGAAAAAGGAGAAGGATCGATCTGCTGGTAAAAAAAACCTTTTGTCGTTGACGTATTGTTTACGTTTTTGGAGGGGTTCTTTTTCTTATTTGTTAACATGGCCCCCCCTCTTTTTTTGAAAGCGTTTATTGCGATTGGGAAAGTCGCGATGGCGGTCGGGAGTAACATTACACCGTATTTGGATAATATTCTTAAGAATTTTAAAGAGTGTCTTGTATCGAAAGGGTAATGAATGTTGTTGTTGTTTGTTTTCTTTTTTGCTTTTTTTGGCTGATGGAGGTGTTTTTTAGACGCGTGAGGATGACGAATGAGATTCCACCGATCTTTCAATGCATTAGTATGCTTGCAACAGCAGTGGGACCGGCCCTTACCAAGTACATGCATGAATTGTTGGATCAGATGTTTGCGACTGGGTTGAGTGAGAGTTTGAGGAGAGCGTTGGTGGATATCGCGCATAATATTCCCCCCCTTGAACCAACCATTCAAGGTATGTCCAAACCAGTTTATGTGAGATTTATGATGTTTTAGAACGGTTTTTGGATATGCTGTCGATGATTCTTGTGGGAGAGCCTTATCGACATCCTGGAGCGCCTGCGAGGGGTGTGCAGTTTTATAATGCGCCGTTTAGAGATCCTCAGGTATGTTGGCGTGTGGTGATGTCCCCCCTGATGACTTTTCTTTGTGAAGCTTTATGAGACTAGGGATGCGGAGACGATTATTCTTGCGTTGAATTCACTTGGTGGGAGTTTCCGATTTGAAGGTTGGTGGTTGAGTAAGTGGACAAAGGTTTTGACGATTTCTTTGTTTTTGTTGTTGGCGCGTAGGGTTTATGTTGAATGAGTTGATTCGACAATGTGCTTTGACGTACCTTGATGATGAGAATCCGGGGATTAGGAAGGCGGCTGTGAGTACTTGTTGTCATGTGTTGGGGCAGGATCCAGTGTGTTTGCAGGTAAAGTTGACATTTTGTGGGAATGGGTTTGTGTAATGTGTGTTTTAGACGAGTAGCCATGCGATTGAGATTGTTGGGGAGGTGCTTGAGAAGCTTTTGATGGTTGGGATAACGGATGCAGGTATAAGATATGAATGATGATGATGTATTGATAAACTTTAAAAGATTTTGCGATCAGACAAACGGTGTTGTCGTCGTTGGATGAACGGTTTGATCATCACCTTGCGCATCCGGAGAATATACGTGCGTTGTTTATTGCGCTCAATGATGAGGTTTTTGTGATTAGGGAGTTGGCGGTGACGATTATTGGGAGGTTGTCTGTGCGGAATCCGGCTTATGTTATGCCGTCATTGAGGAAAACGTTGATACAGTTGCTGACGGAGTTGCAGTATTCTTCGGTCAGGTGAGCGATTGCGGTTCAAAAAAAAGTGTGGGGGTTTTGGGGAAGCTGAAACTTTTTTTTTTTTCGCTAGTCTACAGAAAGAAGAAAGCTCAAAGCTTCTTGGTCATCTCATTGCTGGAGCTCAACGTCTCGTCAAACCTTACGTTGAACCCGTTCTTAAAGTGATTCTCCCCAAGATCAAAGATCCAAGTCCCGGTGTCGCTGCGCGTGTTTTGACGGCTCTGGGTGAACTCAGTCAAGTTGGTTGCGAGGATCTTTTGCCGTACATTGATGATGTGTTTCCAATGATCATTGAGACGCTTTCTGATCAAAGCAGTTCGACGAAACGAGAGGCGGCGTTGAGGACTTTGGGACAGTTGGCGTCGAACACGGGGGTTGTGATTCAGCCGTATATCAAGTATCCGAATCTGTTGAATTTGCTGATTAGTATTTTAAAGTCGGAGCAGTCGGCTGTGTTGAGGAGGGAGGCGGTGAAGGTGATTGGGACTTTGGGAGCTTTGGATCCGTATAGACATAAGGTGGGAGTTGGGTTGTGGGAAATGTTCCTTTTTTTTTTGGTTGTGGTGTGGATCTGACGTGTTTTTCTCTTTTTTTTTGGACGGTGGTAGCTTGTGTCGGATCCGGATCCTTCGCAGGGTGGGTCGCAGAATGATTTGAATTCGATGCCGCTGGGGTTGAGTCCGTCTTCTGAGGAATATTATCCGACAGGTATGAATGTTTTTGTTTCTGGATGTTGATGTGCTGACGTTTTTGTGTGTATGTGAAAAGTCGCGATTAATGCATTGATGCGGATTTTGAGGGACAGTTCGTTAAGCGTCCATCATACGGCTGTTATTCAGGCTGTTATGTATATCTTTAAGACGCTAGGGTTGAAATGTGTGCCGTTTTTACCCAGGGTGAGTCACTGTTTGAGTTATTTTGGTGTACTGATGGATTGCTGCGACAGATTATGCCGCCGTTTCTTAATATGATGCGAACGTGCCCCCCTGGGATGCTTGAGTTCCACTTTCAACAGTTGGGTCTTCTCGTGTCGATCGTGAAGCAGCATATTCGGAATTATCTACCCGAGATATTCTCACTCATTCAGGACTTTTGGAGTCCGAGCTCTAATATCCAAATCACCATTCTTTCTCTTGTCGAAGCCATCGCTATGGCTCTTGATGGAGAGTTTAAAGTCTACCTCCCAACCCT
Source organism: Chytridium lagenaria (assembly GCA_025449115.1). Taxonomy (NCBI): domain Eukaryota; kingdom Fungi; phylum Chytridiomycota; class Chytridiomycetes; order Chytridiales; family Chytridiaceae; genus Chytridium; species Chytridium lagenaria. The sequence goes on from JAHLKC010000138.1 coordinate 79,552, forward strand.
TCTCCCCCAGATGCTTCAAATTTTTGACGCCGACACAAGCGATCGTCGACAACCCACTCAAAAGGTGCTCCACGCGATGCTAATTTTCGGATCCAATCTCGAGGAATACCTGCACCTTATTATACTGTTTATAGTGAGGTTGTTTGAGAAGCCTGATGTGCCTGTTGCGTTGAGGAAGCAGGCGATACAGATATCTGGACAGCTTTGTGGGAAGATTACGTTTGCGGATCAGTCTTCGAGGATTATTCATCCGCTTGTGAGGGTTTTGGGGGGGGGCAGGGGGAGTTGAGGAGTGCTGCTATGGAGACTTTGTGTGCGCTTATGTATCAGATGGGGTCGGATTTTATTGTGTTTGTGCCTATGATTCATAAGGTGCCCTTTTTTTCTTTTTCCTTTTGGAGGGAGTGTTTCTTTATTAGGCGTTACTGACTTTTAATTTTTTGGGTAGGCTTTGTCGAGACATCATATTCAGCATGCAAAGTATGATTCTTTGGTGTCAAAGTTGTTGAAGGGGGAGCCGTTGCCGAAAGATTCTGGGGAGTCTGATGAGAGGTGTGTTTTGGTTTGTCGATTTTCTTTTACCTCGTTCTATGTTAATCCCCTTTTTTTTTACCTTCAGGGCCGATAATCTTACTGCGGAGGAGAGTCTTAGTGAGACTGCGGCAAAGAAGCTTCCTGTGAATCAGCAACAGCTAAAGAAGGCATGGGAGGCATCTCAACGCTCGACAAAGGATGATTGGGCAGAGTGGATCCGGAGGTTCAGTGTTGAGCTTTTAAAGGAGTCACCGTCCCACGCGTTGAGAGCGTGCGCTAGTCTTGCTAGCGTTTACTACCCTCTTGCGCGTGAACTCTTTAATGCTGGATTTGTGTCTTGTTGGGGAGAACTTTACGATCAGTTCCAGGATGAGCTCGTTCGGTCACTTGAGATTGCCCTCATGTCACACTATATTTCGCCCGAGATTCTTCAGACCCTTTTAAACCTTGCTGAATTTATGGAGCACGATGATAAGGCTCTTCCAATCGATATCCGGTTACTTGGCTCATACGCTGCAAAGTGTCATGCATTTGCTAAAGCCCTTCATTATAAAGAACTCGAATTCATTGCCGAACCTCTCCCCCAAACCATTGAAGCTCTCATCTCCATCAATAACCAACTTCAGCAACCTGATTCGGCGATTGGTATCCTCACGTATGCGCAGCAAACGCAAGAGGTGGAGCTGATTTCGACTTGGTATGAGAAGTTGCAGAGATGGGAGGATGGTCTTGCGGCTTATGAGAGGAAACAGGCGGAGGACCCGCATTCGGTGGAAGCTACTTTGGGGAGGATGAGGTGTTTACATAATTTGGGGGAGTGGGAGGCTTTGTCGCAGCTTGCTTCGGAGAGGTGGCCTTATGCCAAGGATGAGGTGAAGAGGGCTATTGCACCGTTGGCGGCGGGTGCGGCTTGGGGTTTGGGCAGTGGGGTACTATGAATGAGTATATTAATATGATGAAGTCGGATTCACCGGATAGTGCTTTCTTTAGGTTTGTTCTTTTTTTCTTCGGGGGTTTTTTTTGTGGTGTTTACACTCATGTGATTGTGGTTGTTAACGAGGGTTTTTTGGTTGATACAGGGCTATTCTATCGCTTCATCATAACTTGTACCCTCAGGCGGCGGCGTTTATTGAGAAAACGAGGGAATTGCTTGATACCGAGCTTATGGCTTTGGTAGGAGAGAGCTATAACCGAGCATATGCGTAAGCAGAGTCAACGGGAAGGAGATTTATATTCTAATTTATAATTCAGTGTCGTTGTCCGAATTCAAATGCTTGTAGAATTGGAGGAAATTATCACTACAAGCAAAACTTTGATCATCCGGAAAGGCTCGCCCTCATCAGAAGAACGTGGATGGCACGGTATGTCATAGATTCAGAATAATGTTATTTACTCTTGTTACGGTTAAAGGGATGTCAGCGGCAACGTTGAAGTCTGGCAACGTATTCTCCGTGTCCGCACCCTCGTTATATCTCCAAAGAAGACACAGAGATGTGGATCAAATTCGCCAACCTTTGTCGTAAAAGTGGTCGTCTCAGTCTTTCCTAACAAAACCCTCGCGAGTCTCCTCAACACTGAATCCCGTGACCTTGGTGTTCTTGATATGCTTAATAACTCGCCTCACGTCATTTATGCGTGTTTGAAACACACGTGGGCGTCTGGAGTGAGGATCATGCGTTTAAGCAGATGCGGGATTTTCACGAAAACGCTTGTCGAGCGATTGGGGATTGTGACGTTGAATGATATTAATTTCCATGTTGAGCAGAATAAGAATGAGCCGGCGAAATTGGGGCTTATTAAGTTGCTTGCGAGGTGTTATTTGAAGCTGGGAGAGTGGCAGATTGCGCTCCAAGAGGAGTTGAATGATGTATGAAACTTTGCTTTTTTTTAGGGGTTCCTTTTTTTGACGAAGCTTTTTTTAGGTTGTTATTCCTGAGATTCTTCGCTCCTATCTGCTGCCACGCACTGCGATAAGGAATGGTACAAAGCATGGCACGCTTGGGCACTCGCCAACTTTGAGGTGCTCTCCTACTTTGAGAAGGAGCATGAAACCATTCCATCGCAGGTTCTTGTTTCTCATGTGGTTCCCTCCATTCAAGGTATTTCTAAACTTCATGTTTATGAGCATTGATGGCCTTTTAGGTTTTTTCCAATCCATTGCTTTATCCAAGGAGAACTCTTTACAAGACACGCTGCGTCTCCTCACGCTGTGGTTCAAGTATGGGTATCAGCAGGAAGTGAATACAGCGATTGGCGATGGATTTAACAGCGTGACTATTGATACGTGGTTGCAGGTTATTCCACAGGTATATGCTCTTTCTTGAAATCGTTGAATTGGGCTAACAATCGCAATAAGCTTATTGCCCGTATTCATGAACGGTATCCTCAAGTGAGACGGCTTATTCACCAACTGTTGTCGGATATCGGGAAGGAACATCCTCAGGCTCTCGTGTATTCCTTGACGGTTGCATCAAAGTCGCAGAGCGTGGATAGGAAGAGGGCTGCTTTGGCTATCATGGATAAGATTAGGATGCATAGCGCTATGCTGGTGGAGCAGGCTCTCCTTGTCAGTCAAGAGCTTATTCGCGTTGCGATCTTGTGGCATGAGATGTGGCATGAGGGACTTGAGGAGGCGTCGAGACTTTACTTTAATGACCAGAATGTTGAAGGCATGTTTGCGACACTCGAACCTCTGCATCAGATGCTTGAGAGAGTGGGTGTTTTGACTGCAAAGAATTTTTTTGACGTTTTGGTGTTGTTTTTTTTTTTTTTTTTCGTTAGGGACCTGAAACACTTCGTGAGATATCGTTCAACCAAGCATTTGGGAGAGATTTGCAAGAAGCTTTGGATTGGTGTAAAAAGTACAAGAGGACTCAGAACATCAATGATTTAAATCAGGCTTGGGACCTCTATTACCACGTATGCTATTCTTCGTGTCGATGATGCTGATATGACGTTTAGGTTTTCCGTCGAATCAACAAACAACTTCCTCAACTCACCACTTTAGAGCTCCAATACGTCTCGCCAAAGTTACTTGCTGCAAGAGACTTGGAATTGGCTGTTCCTGGTAAGTTTTGGATGGTTTGGGGAGAATGGAAAGTTGTGTCTTATTGCATTTTTATGATTTAGGTACATATAAAAGTGGTGATCCTATCATCCGTATCACGTCTTTCTTCCCGACGCTATCTGTCATCACGTCAAAGCAGAGACCGAGGAGGCTGACAATCAAGGGGAGCAATGGTGTTGAATACCAGTATTTGTTGAAGGGTGAGCTGAATCAAGGTGTTGCCGTGTTAACATGTCAAAGGTCACGAGGATCTCCGTCAAGACGAACGTGTCATGCAACTCTTTGGTCTCGTCAATACCCTTCTCGGCACAGACCCAGAAACATTTAAACGCCATCTCAACATTGAACGATACTCCGCCATCCCCTTGTCCCCGAATTCCGGTTTAATTGGATGGGTTCCGAACTGCGATACCCTGCATAGTTTGATTAGGGATTACAGGGAAAGCCGAAAGATTCTATTGAATATTGAGCATCGGTTAATGTTGCAGGTTTGTCAAAGGTCCGAGGATATTAGCTAAATTGTTAGATGGCACCAGATTATGATAATTTGACGTTGTTGCAAAAGGTGGAGGTGTTTGAGTATGCATTGGAGAATACCACGGGACAGGATTTGTATAAGGTGTTATGGTTGAAGAGCAAGAACTCTGAGGTTCGTATGTTTTACTCTTTAACGTCATCATCGATGTGTCTCATTGCGTATTAATAACGACATCCCTCATATCATTTGCACCACAAACCAGATATGGCTCGATCGCCGTACTACCTATACCCGCTCCCTCGCCGTCATGTCTATGGTCGGCTACATCCTTGGTCTCGGTGACCGACACCCGTCAAACCTCATGCTCGATCGTTTTACCGGTAAAGTCGTCCACATTGATTTTGGCGACTGTTTCGAGGTCGCCATGCACCGCGAGAAGTTCCCAGAAAAGATTCCGTTCCGATTGACACGGATGCTGATCAACGCCATGGAGGTTAGCGGGATTGAAGGGAACTTTAGGATCACGTGTGAACATGTTATGAGGGTGTTGAGGAGAATAAGGACAGTGTGATGGCTGTGCTGGAGGCCTTTGTGTATGATCGTTGATAAATTGGAGGCTGTTGACGAACCCGAGTCCGAAGATTGGTGAGTTTTTAAATTGGCAGTTGAGATGTTTTTGTTTGTTAAATTAAACTTGCATGATTTTAGAGGGGAAGCCGAATCCGAGGGCCAATAACAAGATTGAGAACGGTAATATTTATTTTCGTTCGTTCTAGCACTCATAATTTTGTTTTTGTTTTTTTTACGTAGACATGCTCGAGGAAACCTCACATAATCGTAACTTCCCGGCGAGTCGCAAGCAACGCACAAACGAAAATGATTTGATCACAGGAGGTCCGTTCTAAGTTTTCCCTCTATCTTTTCCATGATATTTTTTTTCCTCAACCTTCTTTTTTGCAGATGAAGATCATGGGAATAAGCCTGAAGGACTTAATTCGAGGGCGCTCTCTGTTATTAACAGAGTGTCGAACAAGTTGACGGGTAGGCTTGCGTTACTTTTTTATTTGAGATGGCTTACTGATGGCTTTTACTAGGTCGTGATTTCAAACAGCAAATCCGCTGGATGTGTCGTCGCAGGTGCAGAAGTTGATATTGCAGCTACATCGTTGGAAATTTATGTCAGGTACGTTTCTTGTGTTCTGATTGCAATACTAATACTCATTTGCTCGTCTGTTTCTTTTTCTTGCTGCAGTGTTATATTGGATGGTGAGTTTGTTGTAGTTGTTTTGCTGTTTGTTTTTGTTGTTTTATTTTCTTTTTTTTTCTTTTTTTTCGTTTTTAGTCTCAGTTGGACGTTTTAATTGATTGTTGCGGTATTTAGTGTGCGTTCTGGTGATTGTGCGTCAACGATCTCTCATCCTCGTGGCAGTAAACTCGGGAGCAGTCTGAATCCCACTTTTTTGTTATTTTTTTGATTGTTTGATATCCGTTTATATTTTTTATATTGTTGAGCATTTATTGTGAACAAGATGGTTTTGATTCCCATTAATATATTGTGAAGAAAAGACTTTAAAGTTCACTGGGGATGTGGTGAGGCTGAAGGACGCTGAAACGCTTGATTGAAATTGTCAAAAGTCAAAACAACGAGGCGTTATGTATTTGACAAATGCGACCAACCAAATACAACCGTCATCAAACATCCAAACTGGATTCCTTTTTAAAAGAGCGTTTGGTTTATCTCTTTATTTTTATAACGCCTCCATCTCATCCTTTGCTAAAGTGAACAAGGATGGTCAAGATCATTGCGTTGATGACGGCTGCCGTGATGGCTCTTTCGATTGTTGGTGGTGTGTACGGTCAATGTTCGAATCCTGTTGAAAGGAAAGAGTGGGACAGTTGAGTAATTCTGAGAAAATGGAATGTAATCAGGACCCCAATGTTCCTTCTCTTGGTGTTTGTGGACTCATGAAGTGGTGTAGATGTTGATGCTATCAAACGGCTGACGGCGAGACCTATTTCGGGACAGTATAGTGATGCGAGGAGGATCTCGTATCATGATTTTGTGTGACGTGAGTGGTTTTCTTTTTGTCTCTTATATGGGTTATTGGTTCCTTCTTTATCTGGTTTTTTTTTGGGGGTTACTGGTTCCTTTATTATCAGTTTTGGGGTCACTGGTTCCTTTATCTGCTTGGTTTCTGGTCCCTTTTGGGGGTTTAGAGATGCCGATCGACGTGGTAAGACGTTGGGTCGTGTGATGGAGGTGATATCAACGAGGGAGTTAATGTGATGGATTTGATGTCAGCCAGGGAGTTCAATGTTGGCGTTATTGAGCGACGAAACCTCTTTGTGAAGGGATGGGAGGCACAGAAAAAATTCTCACGGCTGAAAAAAAAATCACTAACCATAATCTTAGTCACATCAACAATGCGTTCTGGGCGCACGCCAACGCCCAATTCTACGTCTACCACCGAGCCATGCTCGCAAAACTTGAAGCCGCCCTTGTGACTGTCGGGTGGACAAAAGGGTTAGTCTACTGGGACTGGTCGTCAGTCTCTCAAAACTGGTGGGAGCATGATATATTCCGGTATTTCGGGACTCAGGGGACAGGGAGTGATCGATGTTTACGAGATGGGGAGTTTAGTGTTGGGAAGTATCGGGTGTCGAATGATGGGGCGATTAGAGAGCAGAGAACGGGGTATCCTGGGGATGGATGTTTGAGACGGTGTGGATCACCTGGCCAGGCTGTGACGGATTCGACCGTCTTGAGAGGGATTTTTGAGTTGGCGACGGATTTTACGGGGTTTAGGGGGGATGATACGAGGAATTTTCATGCTGTTGGACATATTGTGGTGAGTGGTGTTCGCGTTGAGGAAAGTTTCCGTTTTAAAATGTTTTTACTTTGGCGGTAGATGGGAGGTACGGAATGTGATCTTGGAAACTTTTACTTTTCGCCGAACGACCCGATGTTCTTTTTCCGTAAGTACTTGCTATCGTTTTCCATCATTCATGCATTAAAAAACCCCACCTTCCCCGCGCAACAGATCACGCTTTTGTTGACAAAGTCTGGTGGAAGTGGCAACAACTCTGTCCTCACTACAAAACCGCCTACGAAGGTTTCCTCGCATCCGGCGAATCCGTGAAAACCGACGACAGACTTGACGGATGGGGTTGGACGGCCGGCCAAATGCTCGACACGACTGCTGGACCGCTTTGTTATACATATTCCCGATCCGCAGGGGATCTCCCGCACAACCCTAACCCAGGATGTCGAGCCTCCACACCAAGTCCATCCTCCCCAGTGGGAATGGAGGGAACAATGGAGGCAACACACCGACGAATGCTCCAGCATCACCTGTAGCTCAAAGTCAGACAACGACACAAGGACAACAGTCGATCCCAACGACAACGACAAACCCGAACGCATTGCTCGCCGCTTCGTTTTGGTGATAATTCGACGAGTTTAATCAATTTCGGGAGTCAGGGTTTGTGGTTGCAGGATCTCACTTACAGTCTCGCGATCGTTAAAGGCGTCACTCCGAAATTCATTCGACGTGACGAGGAGATTATCGTCAACTACGCAAACCCAAAACCAACATCTGCGCCGATCACAACATCAGAGGAATCCATCCCAACCCTACCTGCTACGAAACCCGGTCGCATACCCGCTGGAGGATTCTACTACTACAGCCCAGAAGGTACGACCCGTATGATGGACTACTACGCCATACAACAGAGGCGATCCCAACGCTTCCAACAACCACCTCTCCATACAACGCTCAAACCGGCACCTCAACAACATTAGCAGCAACCTCCACCCCTCTCCCACCGATAGACCCAGAATACTACGCCCCGAAACCCGCCTCCAAGCTCCCTACCATCTCCATCGACATCACCACCAACACGACGATAGTGACCTGCCAAAACCGGGACATCCCCATCCCAAGCGGTTACGTGATTCACAAAGCGTTTTCCGATTACGTGGTCGTAGTTCCAGAGGGGTACCAGCACAATGCATCGAAACCCATGACCCACGGGATGGAAAACGGTCCCAAAGTGTTACGACCACACAGCGACGAAGAGATGCGCAAGGTGATGAATTACGTTCGTCCATCGTATCTCGCCCCGCCACCTGCAGTTGGGGAGGATGATTTGGAGCGGCTGAGGTATCCGCCTACGATTCCTGAGGAGTATATCAAGGGGATGGGGATGGATGTGTATATGGTGAGAAAGGGAGAGCGGGATGCAAAGTATGCGATTGATAGGTGTAATGCGGATGAATCGTGTAAGAGTCCGAGTGCGTTGGGAGTTGCGAGGGGGGGTGAGGATTTGAGCTTTTTGAAGGGTTTGGAGGTGGAAGGGAAGGGGGTGCTTGGGGCGGATGGGAGGACGCCTGTGGGTGGAGCTTATGGGAAGGAGGGGAAGAAGAGGTGTAAGGCTGGAGGAAAAAAGTGATTGAATTTGAGTGTCAAAGAGGTGTATAGCTGGAGGGTAAAAGTGATTGCATTTGTGTCGTTTTACTGTTGTTCTACTCGTTGATTAATGCCTTTTCATATTTCTTTTGAATCGTTACCTTTTCGTTTTCTCAAATTTGGTGTTTTATTGTTTTCGCGTTTGTTCATTTATTTTTTTTTTAACGAATCTTGCACATTTTCGTCAAATACATCTAGCATTGTTCAAGTATACATATGTATAATCTTATTGACGCGTTCATTATTCCTTGATTTCTAAAATATTAAAGACCGTAGTTGTCGGAAGAGATGACTGGCATAAATGGTTATTTCTCTAGTCTAATGAAACGATAAATATTATTCAAGAGTCGGGTTGTTCTTTCTTTTTTTCTCTTTGTTTTTTATGTAATAAATGGCGCGTGTCAATACGGTTCGAGACGTCACCTCTGGAGACGCTTCGCAGTGTTGCTTTGTGCTACTTTTTCTATTTGATTTTTTTCCGAATTGAAAGAAAACAAAACAACCAAAAATGGACCTCGCCTTTCAACAACTAGCTGCCGTCGAACGAGAAATCGAAGACCTCGTTAAGAAAAAGACTCGCTTGCAGAAGAAGAACCTTCAAGAAACCATTACGGATGAAGAGCGAATCGAGCTGGCTGGCATTGACAAGTTGCTAGCTGATGGTAGACAGCAACGAAAAGACTACTTTGAACTCATCAAGCTCGCCATCAACGAACCTCCGGAACCTCCAGAATCAAAATCGTTCTCTGAGGCCGACAGCGAATGGATTTCAAGCAGTCACTGGAGTCAATACCTCCTATCGAAAGTGGACTGATTATGTGATTGACGAAACCGTTCACCAGAACCTGAATTCAAAACAGCCTTTGAAAGAGTTGGCAAAGCTTTCCATCAGCACAATGAAGCCGGTCGGTCGTCGTATCTTCCTCAACCTCTTTCTCAGCGATATCATTCTTCGCCCTGAATTCAATGAAAAACTGCGCATCTTTCCAGAACTGGATTGACGGTGGAAACAAACGGTCCAAAGAAACGTAAGCTATATGGAAGAACGGATTACACTGTTGGATTCGGAAAAGGAAAAGACATGTTCGACAACACAATTCCTCGGGAAGTTCATCTGGTTGCTGTAGAAGCAAAGACAAGCATCGGTGAGCAAGACCTGTGGCAATGTGTCGCAGAAGCTGCATCTCTATACAAGATTCGAGTGGATGCTGGTAAGGCCAATAAGCGTGTCTGGGGAATTATCTCGAATGCAAAACAATGGCAGTTCGTTCTCATCGATGAAGTTGGCTTTCTGTGGCAAAGTGAAGATTTTATAATGGACCTACGTTCTTATGACGAATCAAAGGTGTTGCAGGTGTACCGCATTGTGCATTACATAGTGAAATGTTGTTATGAAGCGTGTACCCCACCTCCGTCTGCGGCTTCTTCAGTTGTTTCTCTCAATGAGTGATCGCGCAACGATTTTTTAGAATAAAGAACGTTACCGGGTCATTCAAATATAGAATAATGTCCATCCTTTGTCTCAAATTGGCGCTGGAAGGAGCAACTGACCCACATCACAACTTCCATCACAACTTCCATCAGCTGATTTGCAATATTAAAAGTGAGAACATGCATTCAAAAACCTGCTTCACTGACAAAAGAAAGGATAATTTTGTATTTGAGGCTCAACGTCACCGATCTGGTACGTCCCATCACCGAAACGAACGCATCATACCTCGTTTCCACTCTCTGTTTGTTTTCTTCCTATAATAAACCCCCAACAAATATGCTCTCTGCTTAATGTACGTAACCTGGTTGCCTACAGTTCTTCACTTCAGTTGCAGCAACGTCCCATCTCACCAATCTCTTCTAATTCTTCCATCATCCCACCCCTCCCCGCCTCGTCGTCTCCTCCTCGGTCTTCTCTCCCTTTCCTGCACCCACCAAATCCCATGGTCAATCCACCCCATGGAAACAGCCCACGCCGTCCATCACATCATGGCCCAACACCTCGCCGAAGATCAGCTCGTGGCCGCGTTTCAATTTATTTTACATTTGGCGCAGGAGCGAGCAGAGGAAGAGATTCAGGAGTTTGTGATCTTAGAAGGATGGAGGTGGTGGAAATGTTACCGAGATGGTTAGTGTGGTGATTGGATTAAATTGAACGTTGTCATGTTACTAAGCCCGTTTATATCTGCTTTTCATGTTTTTGGTGTGTTTGAGATGATTAATATTATTCAAACTTACTAGTTATTTATTGTTGAAAATGAAAAAAATGGGAAATAATCTATTTATTGTAAGGAATTTGGTACTGAACTCAAGTGTGTCGATGGCACACATACATACAGACTGAAAGTGGAGAAGCAACAGATCTACGTGTCTTAAACGAACACATATGAAAAGAAGAGGGATACACGCAAAGGTACTACAAAGAAAAAACCGTCCCAACTCTAATTCTCAACACTCCCCTCGAGCGATAAACTTGAGTTTCAGACTGCTTTGCTCTCTTCTGTTTCCTTCTCGTGTTCCATTTTCTCATTCCCAAACGTCCCCGAAAAGCCGTAAATTGCGGTCTACCCAACCCTTTGGTGAGAATATCGGCAATTTGATCGCTACTTCGAACAGTCTTCACGGTTACCACATCATTCTCTACCAAAGCGCGAATGTAATGATGTTGAAGGTCTATTTCTTCGGAAATCTACGTCACTAACACACATAGGGATAACACCACAGTTGTCTTCAAAGACAGTGATCGGGAGTTCAATCTCAATTCCAGTCACCAATGACTGGATTTCACGACCTAATTCGGGAATGGCCATATACTCTAAATCCGTCGCTGAAAGCGCTACTGACTTCGTTTTGTTGAAGACCATGCAATAGTTTCTCCAGCAAGTAGCACGCAATGACCTAATTGCGAGAGTCCTGTTGAATCTCTGTTGTATAGTTCTAACAATTCAATAAACTCTTACTTTGCGATTCATGATGTTCATCCATTGAACATGTTCACCCGACTGAACCAGAGAGATGACCTTTACGTTGCACGTTATAGATCTATATTCACGTTTGATTCTTATTTAACATGATCACATAAAAGCTTTAAAACTCTGTAGCAAAACTCAACTTGTTATTGGGGTACGCCAAATGACTAAAAGTTGCAGTTTTGCTATGTTGCGGAATGCCAATAGATGAAGTTAACTCAACGACGAGAATGTATACTATATATCTCAGCTCTGAGCACACGTTATAATGTTCCACACATAAGGTCCTAACACTTTATCATTTTATCATTGTTACACCCCACGGTCCCGCACCCTTGGGTCAGCGCGTTAGGGCAGGACCCTGAGGAGCGGCGCTCTTACACATGTTATCATGTGTAAGAACATATGTCAGCATATGTCACAGCCACTGTGAGAAGCGACAGAAGCTGAGAAGTGTCACAAAGGCGTTATATGGAAATATCCCATCATTTCTCAGCATCTCAGTGAGAAGTGCACTTAAAGTTCCCAGAGGACTTTAATTGAAAATGACTATAAAAAGGGATCACTTTCCCCCTCCAAGTGGAAGTATCTCTCGTCGGCGGATCAATGTCACTTGGGTCAACAATCAAACCGGCAAGAGCTAACTCTCTCGCAAAGCACGGATCTACATCGACTTCAAACGTAAACAAGGTTTCTCTATCTGGTCCATTGCAAACATGAAATCTCCTGGTCCGCCAGACATCTTAGATGGATCATCGTTCAATTCTTCTGCCGTTTTCTATTTAAAAGCAAAAGAAATGAATGTTTGGTACACTCAATGGTCCATGTCTCCTCCCCCTGAATCTCTACATAGATAATCATGGAGATTCATTCAAACTTCTTCTCGTATATCATCACGGACAGGTAAGCCCAGCACCTCTGTGAGACAATCCCCTTAATACCACTAGAGCCTCGCTCTATGGTTATGTCCAAGGTGAACAACCTTTCTGCCTGGAGGTGACCTGCCTGTGAAGTTCTCTCTATGGCCCCCTCTGCTAAGCCCGGCATACAGAGGTAGAGAACCACATAATAGGTGACGAGACTAGAGTCTAGGAAGTACTCCTAGATCAAGAGTCAAGCCCTATTCTGCCTTTAGTGACAGCGGGGATTTAAGTTGCTGTGGTTTTCGTTCTAATCGTTATAATAAAGGGAAAAAAGGAAGGGAAATGCCTAGAGACTAGATCTAAAGTGACTAGGGGAAAGGGGTCTACGAGAAGGGATTCCATCCCGCTCCAAGGAGTGTACCAGGCCTCATATTCCGCCGCAATAAGCCGTTTTAACATGTTCTATCTCGATCTCATCTACCTAGGGCCCTGCTCATGCCGCTCTCCCACTCACAGGCAACTAGATAGCCTGTCATAGCCATCGAGAATAGAACAGAGGTAGTTATACTGACAAACCTTCGAAGGAATCATGCCCTTGAGGCGTATTCCCATGGCTCATACCTTCTTAACAATGTCTTGGTTCGGATCGCAGTCTCCCTCGGCGGCGTGCTAACCAGAGCACCCGCTAGTACAACTCAACACACAAGAGTGAATATAAATGGGAAAGATGATAGCTCAGCCCACCAGGGGCTGGCCTGAATGTGCAGAGGGCTTAATCCAGGACTGAAGAGGTGTATGTAAATCTATTCAACTTTCTACAAATAATAAAACAATACATAAAGGGGAATCAAATAACAACAACAGGCATCTCGACCAACGTGGTAGCATGTCATAAGTTGGCGTACCACGTCGACCGCCCTTCCTTCTATAAAAACCTCTCTCGTATCTATGGGGAAAAACTATGAAAAACCCCGAGAGGGAAAAGAATGGAACGGGAATAAGGAAATAAGGATAATGGCACGACGTCTATATAAGCGACGCATTCATGCCTCTTGGTGAGGTTATCCAATAATCTCACATGCACCCACACTTGAGAACAACGTCCCTCGTGAGTTTTTACGATATAAATATATATATTCTTATATAGACTAGTATAGTGTAGTGAATACAAAGTCTTCTAATGCTAAGGGTATATCATCATCCTTAGCTATTTCCATGTCCTCACGTGGAGAGACAAGTTCTATTGGATTCACGTCTCGTGAGTCTCTATTATGGTCAATGGCATCATGCACATCAACTCCGTTATCAAGTCCAACCTCGGGGTTTGGAACTATGACTTTTTCTGACGCAGTGCTAGGCAAGTCTTGGAAGCCAGCATTATCACTTGCGTCTGTATAGCGAGATTCTAATTTCTCGCGTTTAGGTATGCCGTGCTTATCAACATGGGCTAATCGTTTAAAGAACTCTTTAACATTTGTCTTGGCCACGCCATTCCAATAATCTCTAACTACAGCAGTTGGAATCTCGCGTTCTAATAACCAAGTGTTGTGGTATGGGCCTTGACCAAGCCACTTAACCTTATACTCATACTCTTTACCATCCTCAAGGGTATGATCCTCTAATCGTTCAACATAGAACTCCGGGTCATCATATTGACCTTCAGCAACATCACTATCAAATCTCTTGAATAGTTCTCTGTTTACGCCTTCAGCGACCTTCATCCTAGGTCGACGCTGAAGAACGGCAAACTTTTTCCACAACTCAATCTCTTGAGCAAAGTCATCATCAATAACACCTTTAGCTGCTTTATCGGCAGTATCTTTGGGTGGTATGATATTATAAGGTCGTAACCTAGCAGCATTGGCCTGTCTAGATAACAATCGGCCATCTGGTAACACTTCCACAACAGTGTATCTATTAAAGTCAGCGGATCTCGCAATGACTCTCATCGGTCCAGACCAACGGAACTGGAACTTCTTAATCTGAGAATCTTCACGACCCTGTTTATCCGTTCTAACGGCATAGAGAACCATACTCGGTCTCCTATCTCGAATGTGTATCTATCATTCTTCTTCAGAGAGTTGGCTTTCTCTTTTCGCTGAAGTTCATCTCTTAACAGCAAAGCTCTAGCATAACTTAATAATGCGGGTAACTCGTCAGCATAATCTCTTATCTTCTGACGTTCATTTGCAAGATGCTCATCCAATGAGTTTCTCTTGTTTACTCTTCTTCTTCGTGGTTGAAGAACTATTATCGGCAGCAGCATGCGCGGTGTCTAAGATCGTATCAACCAAAGCTTCAACGTCTTCATGAGTCTGTAGGAGAACCAAAGGTGGTTCTACACTAACATGTTCACCAACAAGCAAACGTATAATGTTGGAACCTGGACCAAGGGGATCTCCATCAGGTTTATCAAATCTCTTTGGTTGCAGTATACAACGATTATGCAAATATATATTCATGGTATCCTTATCAACAAAGGGTCGATAAGGTCGAAATTGCTCGGAGTCAGCTATCACACCATGATGAATCAAAAATCACTTTCACACGATCTTTGGGGTAGTCAGCCATAGGCACTGTTCCCCAGGATGTATAAAATAACATCTCATTAACTGAACCATCCTTCTGAGGATAGCGCATATGGAACTTACGAAGTTCCCTACGATCAGCATCGTAATTTTGTGGACACACAAGGTAAAAGGCATCCAACTTAAACTTAACAATGTGTCGCAATAACTTCATGCAGCTTTCGAGTACTCTTAGCTGGAAGTTCGTAAGTCAGCTTGGACAAAGCTGTTTCAATTGTAGATATATACTGAGTAAACGCAACAGCTATCCTCGGGAAGGGAGGTGGCTGGTTTTGATACGCAGATCGGGAGCATAAGACATAACGTCATGGCTATGATCAGCTAACGACACATGTACAAAAGGGACAGGACCCTCCTCAGAAGTCCACGTGCGTGGATCAGGGTACTCTTCAGCATAGACATCATCAGAGGATATGTTAATGCCAAAGCGCAAGTCAGCAGGCGTGATAGGATCACGACCAAACATCAACAAGAAAGGAGTCTCTCTTGTGGTTGGATGCATAGTCATTCTATATGCATAAAGGATATATGGTAAGACGTTATCCCAATCCGCGTGAGTACGCTGGTTAACATACGCGCGTATCATCTGACAAAGAGTCTTATTAGTCCTTTCAACGAGGCCATTAGCTTGAGGCCAATATGGCATCGAGAAGGATTGCGACATTCCAAGGATAATGGCAACCTTGCGCATTAACTCACTTGGGAAGGGACTTCCGTTGTCAGAGTGCAATGAGACTGGGATACCAAATCTACAGAAGCACTGTTCAACGATAATCTTAGCGACGGTATTCGCTTCAATATCAGGCACAGCAAAGGCATCAGCCCAGCGTGTAAAGTAGTCAGTAAGAACAACTACATATTTATTTCCATTGACGGATTGTTTCAAAGGACCAACAACATCAATAGCGACGCGGTCCCAAGGCTTGTCACCAAGTGGAACTGGCTTTATAGCACCAGCTCTTTTCAAGTGGTCTTTCGACTGTTGGCAAGTATAACACGAGTTAACGTGTGAATACAAGTCCTTAGTGACGGTAGGCCACCAAAAGCGTTCAAGCATCGTTGGTAACAACTTTTTAGCACCTAAGTGTCCTCCAGTCATAATGTCATTATGAACTTGCTCCATGGCTACAGAGTGTAAGCTACTCGGAACGCAAAGTGCTAATCGCACGGGAGATCGGCGAAGTAAATAGTTACTAACATGGATAACTCGATACAAGAGTTTATCCCTCATAATTGTATGTTGTGCGTTTAATAATACACCTTTCCTAAGATTATCGTCTTCAGGTAATGTTCCTATTTCTAGAAACTTAATGATATTTGCATAAGCAGGATCATCTCGCTGATGCTTACAAAATCTTCACTAGTCTTGTTAAATACCAAGACATCATATAGAGCGTCGTCGCGACGAGGCTTATCTTTCTTACTCTTACGAGTACCTTTGGAGGAACCACTCCGTTCACGATCTACATCAGTTGAGTAGACCTCATAGTCCATTACTAGAGCATGTAGCGTGAGCAGAGACTCATGCGAAGTGAAGAAGGAATCTTCTTGATCAATAATCAACTCAACGAGTTGATGATCACTAAGTCCACCCATGAATCGATGGTAAACAGACCACCTAGCACAAAGGCTAGGGTCTATCATCATGTAATCAACTCGCCACAAGCTCTGATGTCTCGCTTGTGGATCATGCCAAGTATAACCTGGGTCATGCGGATGGCAATGTCGGAAACCATCAATGAGGCCATACCTCTTATCAAAGTATAACGCGTTAAACAACTTAACTTCCTCTTGCTCAAAGCCAGAGTAACCAACCATGCGCATGGGAAGCGTATGTCAAAGGAAGAACGAGCTACATTAAAGTCACCAGCGACGATAGTGCTCTTTCTATGCTTGATCTCGTCGATGAAGCTTTTACATTTAGAGAGGAACCTCATTTTGTAATCCTGTCTAGCTTGACTTCTAGAACCATTGGGGACATACACGTTAACAATGTACAAGCCTGGTAGAGAGATGGTCACGCATCGACCCTCACCTCCTTGGCTCCATTCATCATCAGGAGTATTATGCTTATGATATCCTATATTCAGCTCTGGAGAAAATGGGCTCGCAAGCGGGCTAAAGAGAGCCCGAAGCGAGACAAAAGAGAAAACTCACACTGGCTACCGGGGATTGAACCCGGGGGCTGAAAACACAGTGCGGAGAAATTGTGACTACCGAATAAACAAATAATAGAATAAACGGAAGGAATATTAGAATACATACAAGAGGGGCGGTGGGCCAGGTAGCCAGGGTGCAAGAGGAGAAGGAAATAAAAGAAAGAAATAAAACAACAGAAACGGAAGAAAGGGCGGCGAAAGGGGTGGATGGTGGGACAAGAAAACTCACTGCACTTGATGGTGCAGAAGAGTTGGATCAAATGAAGAAAAACATTCTTCATTTCCTCAACTCGACAAGTACTTTGTGCACCCAATGTCCGACCTTGTCCGGACGTTCGGTAACACAAAGTACTTGTAGTGAGTGGAGTGAATTCAGGATATTATGCTTATGATATCCTATATTCAGCTCTGGAGAAAATGGGCTCGAGCGGGCGGGCTATACACTCGCCAATGCTCACATGCCCGAAAAATGCTGCACGTTCGAGACCAATGCTCAAATAGGTGGTAAGAAAAAACGTTTATTGAGAATTGAAAGTGAGGTTATTAAAAAATAAAAAGGAGGGGAGGTGGGTCTTCCAGGAAACGAGGGCACTCTGCCAATCCGTGAGAGAACGGGCCTGGGAAGGCGAGACAGCGGCGGAAAGTTGGGAATAGCGCGCAGCCGTTTCCGCCGAGCGCCAATGACCCGCCGTCATAACCAACGGAATGCGGTCCTCGGCAACAACCGTAGAGATAGCCGTGGCCACGCGTAGGCCTTGAATAGTTTCTTCGTGGTATCCACAAGTAGCCTGGAGTGCCGACGTAAAACGAGTTTGAAAAGTCTTATAGGTGGTAAAGCGATGAGAATGGTGGTGGTTGGGGGTGAGGGAAGGAAACACATATGGTGAGCCGATAAGGGGAAGGCCCACGATAGCACACTCTTCGGCATAAGCCTTCAAAGCAAAGATGATGCAGCGGGAAGGGTGAGGGTCGAAAAGTATGACAATGCGTTCGACGGGGGTTATATCCCATAGTACAAAACCGACGACAACTAAAAAAATTTCGTCGAATTTGGATATAGTTTGCCGTAAATCGGCGTATGCTGCCGCTTTTGCACCAAATCAATTCGTTGGTCACACAATATTCGCCACTTATTAAATGCGGCAGAATACCGCCAAATACGTAAATTTTTTCATCATACGGGGAGCTGAATTTTCGGTCACGCAATGGAAATTTCTTTATTTTACAGAATTCAGACAGTACCACAGGATTTGCATCGAACTATACTATAGCGCCGTAAACGGCCATCTACGGGAGTCTTCTGTTTCTCCACCATAAGGACTTTACCTTAACCTAAAGCTTTTAATCTGAATATATATTCATTACAGTCGTACTTAAAAATTATTAGGACTCATAAGCCACGTGTGCATAAAGAAAACGTTCTTCCTATTTAGCCCACATACACAGTGTTCAGTACAAACATTGACGTCAGACCGCAATACTCTTTTCCACAAAGGTATTTTTACCTTTTTTGCTTTTGTCAAACTATACTGAATTTGTGGTCATATTCTTTGTGTATACGCTGACTGTCGCAGAATGTTGACACTGCCAATGCAGGTATAATACGTTTTGTCGCGTGTACGTACGCTTACGTGCGTACACGTGCGTTTCTGTACGCGTGCGTACGTGTGCGTACATTTGCGCACGTAAATGTAAGACGCGTGCACAAGTGTACGTAAACGTACGCAAACGTGCATGTACGTACGTATAGTGGAATCAATGCATACTTCGTGAACGTTCCTATACATACTCTTGTATTTTATTTTTGAAGATGTTCACGATTTTTTCTCTCTAAACTCCAAAAATAAATACATTCTGCACAAAATTGGGACTTTGATAAAATATATTAACGTAATTTTGACATCAACGTACAGCACCATTAGTTCAACGTCTATAATTCCTGGCGTTGTACCTGCGAGCTTTGTTAGGAGATATGTCGCTATCCGAAGAGGTGTAACTCAAGTTTGTACGCGAACGGTCGCGTAAACGAGATGTTGATCCCCTCAAACTACCACGTGACAGGCTTCTAGCTCTTCCCTTGTCAGGAGAAAAGCTAGCTGAATTTCGAATACGCTGAGACCGGCGAGGTGGTGACGGGGGCAGTTCCTCAGATAAGATTCGTCGAGACCTGCGAGGTGGGGACTCTGAAAATCGTGGCAATGGTCTTACTCCTGGTCGGCGCACGCGGTTATTGGCTACAGCAACGTCATGCTCAAAAGAAGCTGAGGAGACTCTTCGTTGTGCTTTGTCATGAAAACTAATTACTAAAGTGCTTGAAGCAAGAAAAACTTACAGTTGCTGCTGTTTGTTAAGGCATCCACAGATCCCCTAATAGTTTCAAGTTTTTCGTCGAAGTTGTCAAGTCTTTCCTTCAACGCCAAAAGAGAGGATTCAAAACTTTTCTGCATATTGTCTTGCGCTTGACGTAGATAAGAGAAGTTAGATGCAAGCGTTCTCTGAGTCAAGTTGTTTTCGTGTATAAGAAGGACGAGACTGTCTTGTTGTGCAGCAGCAGTCTGCAAATTCTTGCCGCCAACGCTAACAATGAAACAGTCGTTCAGCCTTTTGAGCTCGTTAACACCGAACCCTAAATCAAAAATAAGTTAATTTTAATATTTTAATTGTCAGCCAAAACATCAAATAAATGCACAGTATACAACAGTATACTACCGCACACTACATTATACTGCCGCACACTACAGTGTACTGCCGCATACTACAGTATACAAACGCACACTACAGTATACAACCGTATGTAGCCGTACATCATTGTATGCGGCAGTTTACCACCGTTACCAGCCGTACAATGACTATACACCACAATATACCTTGAATCCTTACCTGGAACATGCTTTTGAAAGCCTGGTGACATGTATGCTTTTGCAGCCAAAGCCTCAGGGTACGTAGCTAATAAGACAATGCCAGCGTCAATCTTTCTACTCATGTTATCAGCCTGTTTTTTATATTAGTTTCTAAAAATGTTCAAACCGATGGCAATGGGACTGACCGTCTGAACAAGATGCTCCCAATGTCGACGGAAAAAGGAGTTGATGTTAGAGCTTGTCGAGTTAGCATTTGAAAATGCATTCCTTCTGTTGTTTGACTGCTTCACACTCTCTATAAAAGTAGGGTGTTAGCAAACTTGTTAGATCTTTCCCACCAGTATACCATCATGCATCACTTGACCACTCCGAATCTTATATGCTCCTTCAATGGGGACAGGAAGAGAAGGAGCCGGTGGAGCACGTATTCTTGATTCCTCGTTAGCGGCATCAACCGCCATCATGCCTGCAGTAACAGTTTCGTTGTCGTCTTCGCTGTAAGTTGGCTCCGAGTGGCTTCTGGACCCTGCAGCTTTATTGGATAAATAGTTAATTTACCGTGTCAGTGAAGATGATCTGGATTTGAGTATGTTACAGAGTTCTCACCAAGGTTGTATTGGAACCCCCTTCCCCCATGTTCATCATCATGTCCACCAAGGCTCATCGGTATGTTGATATGTCTGCACAAGTCAAAAAGCTCTGTTGTCAAACCATCGTATGCCTTTAAAATTTTCTTCCAACACCGTATGATGCTGTCATATAAAAAAAGTTGACAACCGTACATAAGCGCACGTTACCGCAAACAACCATAGAATAACGCATTAAACCATACATTGCCATAAATAAACGCAAACGGCCGTATACCACAGCCGTTAAGGTGATTAATGAAATATTTCAATATCTTGAGTCCATCGAATCGTAAACTTTTAAAACAGGTTTGTGGTCTGGTACGTAGGTATACGTATACAGCTAGCTGCTGCGGTAAGCTAAGATAGGTTTATTTTATCACATCAACTTCAAACATTTGCCTTTTGGCCATAGACTCTAAAATATTATAACTTCATGTGGCGCTTCTATATTTGATTGTCTTGTACAAAAGACGATGGAATACTTGCGTACCCCACCGCCTTCGTATGAATCACTCATTTGGTTGTCTCATTTGGTTGTATACACGGTCACAGACGGTTTAGTCAGTAAAAGAATAACCATCGTGAAAGTCAAAGTTACGTCTGATAGTGCGACATTAGTATTACGTACGTAAAAAAATTCGACGAAGAAAATGTACTGTCCATGCTGTGCTGAAGACGTCCCCTCCGTCACGTCTAGAAAGATGCTTGAGAACCACATTAGAGATGACCATGCTTCCAGTGGTGCTCTCATAACCTTGCTTCTGAAGCTTGATAGTGAAGCGACCATTGAAAGAGTCTTGACTATGGTTATTGGCGGCGGTTCCCACGCCCAAGCGCAGCCCCCCTAGCCCAGCAGACGCAACGACAGCCATCAACTATAGGCGAGTCTCGCTCAGCAAAAGGCACCTACCATATTGAAACCAGGATGGCGGAAAAAAAGTAAGATGGTGTTGCTTAAATCTCTCATTTCTTTAGTGTTTTGGGGGTTGCGAAGCAACTTTTTAAGTTGAGCACAGAGGAGAAGAAGGCCATAGATAGGATGACGGCGGAGCAGAAGACGTTATCCGGAGCAATTCGAATGATTCCGCATTTGATTGAAGATGCAGCCGTAGCTGAAGCATTACGTACGAAGATTACCGAGGTAGGCAAAGCTCTGTTGTTTTAGTGATATTGAAGTTGTTAGGCCAAAGAGAAGTATCTTGCCGCTTACCGTGCTGGGTACACTCAACAAAATCCGAACGTTGCAAGCTATCAAGTCACCGATAACAATCAAGTTCGCATTGTTTGGAAGACAGGAAAAGAATTCGAGGAGGTACTGCTTTTTTCTTCCATACATTAATCTTACTTCGAGGGCGAGGAGCAACGCAGACCTAGCTCTCCAAAGCTTAGAGTCGGTAGCAGTAAAGCCATCTACGTAGAAGATGACAGTGACAACGACGAGGTCCACGCGCAATACAAGCCTGCCTTGGGACAGTACATTGAAGGTTTGACGACAATTTTATTTAAACTAATGGGTATAGAACCTAAGATTGCCTCAAAAGGTCATCCACTTGCATTGCGGGTCGACGTGAGCAAAATTCGGAAGAAACAAGAAGAGGAGGAGGCTGAAAGCCGACCACGAACGCCATCGGAAGAATACGAGGATCGACCCGTTAGAAAAGGTGCGTAATCTTCCGCCCTCCCCTGCTTTTATTTACTGACAGATGGGGTTTTTTCAACCGTTTACCGCCGCTTACTCCTTTTTTCACCGCATTTTTTGTTTATTTTTATTTTGCGCTTACTGAATTTGTTTAGGAAAAGCTCCAGCGGCAACTTTACAGCAGAGAAGGAAGGGTAGGCTTTAACTTTTTACTCAGCTTTGCTCACCACGCTAAAAGAGGAAATCGAAGGAGGACCGCCATCCGAGGAGTATGAGGAGGAGCCGCCCGTTGGAAAAGGTGTTTTAAAACGTTACATATATATATATAACCGGAACGTTTCAATGTGATTTTATATAGGTAAGGCTCCGAAGGTCGTGTTGCCGCGGACAAAGAGAAAGGGTAAGATTTATTACTTTATTTTTAAAAAACGCTTGCTAAACCAAAGGGCAGAAACTGTTGAAGAAGAGTTCCGTCGAATTCATGAGGAAGCGGCAGCAGCTGGTGGGTTAGATTTATTTAGCAATAAGCCGTTTATTAAACTTACCGATTATATGGAAGCACCGCCAGAAGTGAGAAAGGTACTTAAATCTCCGAAAAGCCCCAAATCTCCGAAAAGCCCCAAAATAGGTGCGTAAATTTATTATATTCCTCGAAAACCAAAATAAAAACATGTGTGGTGGCGGGCTTGCCGACTTTAACCATGTTTACTTTTTCCCGGTGTCTACTCCAGTTTTAGCTTCTCTAATTTTCAAACAATTTTAGCCAAGGAACAGCACGAAGAGGTACCGATTTCTCCGGCAAAGTCAAAAGCGGGTAAGTACTTTTATTGTTTTACTTTCGTGCCCTTTTTTCTTTTGTTCATGTCGTAATTGATATCATTCTATTTTTAGTCCATGAGACGGTGCCGACGTCGCCTAAAGCTGTGAAATCATGTAAGTGTTTTATATTTTTTTTGTTATCACGAACTGGCCATCTTTATGGCTCTTTTTCCTTCACAGCCGTTTGCGTTTCCTTTTCGGTCGTTTGCGCTTTAATCTGGTTACTTACCCCCGTTAACGGCCATCTCCTCTATTCTACTACTTTTTCTGACTTTATATTACTCAGCCAAAGGTTTGCCCGTTTCAACTAAAGGCAAAGGGAAGGGTAATTATTTATGAGGTTTATTAGAAATTAACCGTTTACTTGCTATTGTTTCAGGGCCAGAGATTCCTTCGGGAGAAGGTGAGTATTCAAAAAATAATTTTTCTGAAGTACCCTAATTATTTGTAAGGTGTCGCCAGCTCTTCAAAGGAGCTGCCGACGTCAAAGGGAAAACAGGTCGCAACCGAAAGTGAAGGTGAGGCGGTTGCTGTCCACCTGATGTACATTTTCGCTAATGTTTGGACAAAAATTTATTCTTATTTCCAATTTTTTTTTTTAAAAAACCAGAATCGCGAACTGCTACCCCCGAAACCGAAGGAACCGCGGAAACCGTCATCGTCAAACGTGGAGCACCCAAACGCAAACATCAGGAAGAGCGTGCTGGTTGGAGAGAGGATAAAGCACAGCTAATCTTTATGTAGCTCCTTCAGCAAAATCGAAAAAGGCGAAAGAAACGCCTGAATTCCCGGACTGTAAGTTTAGCGTTTAGTTTCTAATTTTAACCCCTTAATTAATTTAGTCGTAACAAAACAATCCCCCAAGGACGAACTGTTATCATTTGCCTTCGGGTTGGGGTTGAATTTAACTTCAAGTAATAGCAGGGAGGAGATTTGGGATGTAAGTGACTTTGATTATTATCTTTACTAAGAAAATTAACATTATTTAGGAACTGTTGCAGCTTTGGATGTCCGTTTATGAAGGAAGACCCCCTGCAAGGATCTACGCCGATAAAATTGGTTTAAACAACCAACATGGTGACACGTAGTTGTTTAACTTTTCCAGACACATAGCTGATTTGTACTTGAAATATCCACCTATTGCAAGATTTTGCTGCATTTGTATAATAAATTCGTCTGTTCTATGTATGTTATTAAATGCGCTAAAAACAATAAAAAAGTGCGAATATATTACCGGCTTATATTGCCACGTGGATACATCTAAAATTTTGATATAACTTTCTATGTGTTTAATGCACACCCGCAAACTGGCGTCAGACGCTAGTGCAATACCTCAAGTGAAAGCTCTTGATGTGTTGAGGCTACAAGTAACGTGAACTGGCGTCTTATGCTCCTAACCACTCGGTATCGGTGGATTATCGTAGTTTATATATAAAACATGGGATGTTCATCGGCATAGATAATTGTAGCGACGCGTCAGCGTCTTGAAACCTTCACCAATGTGTTCCTGGATGCCTAATACCTTGTAATCAGCAAAGACCCCACCGTGATTGACGTTTCAACCCATTTGCATGTGGTGATCCCGTCAGTTCACGTAAACTTGAGCATATGCAGGAAAATCATGATGTCGTACCCGCAAACTGGCGTCAGACGCTAGTGCAATACCTCAAGTGAAAGCTCTTGATGTGTTGAGGCTACAAGTAACGTGAACTGGCCTCTTATGCTCCTAACCACTCGGTTTCGGTGGATTATCGTAGTTTATATATAAAATATGGGATGTTCATCGGCATAGATATTTGTAGCGACGCGTCAGCGTCTTGAAACCTTCACCAATGTGTTCCTGGATGCCTAATACCTTGTAATCAGCAAAGACCCCACCGTGATTGACGTTTCAACCCATTTGCATGTGGTGATCCCGTCAGTTCACGTAAACTTGAGCATATGCAGGAAAATCATGATGTCGTACCCACAAACTGGCGTCAGACGCTAGTGCAATACCTCAAGTGAAAGCTCTTGATGTGTTGAGGCACAAGTAACGTGAACTGGCCTCTTATGCTCCTAACCACTCGGTTCGGTGGATTATCGTAGTTTATATATAAAATATGGGATGTTCATCGGCATAGATATTTGTAGCGACGCGTCAGCGTCTTGAAACCTTCACCAATGTGTTCCTGGATGCCTAATACCTTGTAATCAGCAAAGACCCCACCGTGATTGACGTTTCAACCCATTTGCATGTGGTGATCCGTCAGTTCACGTAAACTTGAGCATATGCAGGAAAATCATGATGTCGTACCCACAAACTGGCGTCGGGCCAGTAAACACCTTGAAATAAGGCACTGTAGTTGTAACCAGCACCCCAAATTGTGATATCAGGGTAGTTATGGGTAGTTATAGGGTAGATGTTGTATTGTATAGTAGAAACAAAAACCCAATCATTGATTAATAACTACCGTGACACATGCACAAGTACCCTATTTTGTTTAGTGTACTACCCTAGATAAATAAACATTGTTATTCTCATCTATATGGTAAGCGTCTGTCATTACATGGGACAGTGATTGACACGCTTACCTGACCGGATGGGAGATGGGAATGGGAGCGGGTCACGTGGGGCTGAGGGGATGGATTAAGCCATCATTACACAGGATGGAGACTAAAATTATACTCTGTTATTCACTACCTATTTCCGCTTTCCTTGGTACAATGCGCCTTTTTCCACCTGAGATTGTCATAGCCACAAGGCACTAGCTACAGAAACACTTCATTGTCTCCATCACGTTGACGGCAAACAGAACTAAGCTTACCTGTTGAGAGGCTCATATCATGACAATATATGTACAGGATCACACAAATATGTCACTTTGAGTTTACTGTTGTACATGCTATTGGAATAATGTCTGTGTGTCAATGCGATCGTGATTTTGAGTGTTTGTACATCCCATAACACTGTTATTATGTAAGTTTTTAAATTACGTGAATACCCATGTATTCCTTCATATCCCAATAGCGCGTAGTGAAAGCAAAGATGACTTTATACTATTATTAACAGATATTATTTTTCCCGCAACCTTTATTTATTTGACATGATTACAGTCTTACAATCATACCACAGGGATAACAAAACTCTCAGTTTAACCAAAAACAGTACAGTAATATTGCCGAAGTATTTGGAACTACCGTTGCACTGCCGGGAGTTTCTTGTAAAAATGCAGGTACTACCTTGTAAAATTAGGTAGCTTCCATGTTTCTTGTTCTACCCGCAGCTCATTAGGAACCAGCGTGATGTTGTGAGGTAAAATCCTATGATGAATAGGGTAGTACCCAAAGTATAGAATTATCCTATGATGAATAGGGTAGTACCCAAAGTATAGAATTATTCCGCCCTCAATATGCCTAGAAATTTTAATAAAGTGAAAAGGAGTGACTGATGGGTTAACGCCTTCTTTTCGTAACAGTATAGCAATTGTTTTCAAACCACCTTTGAACAACAGGATATGTAGAGATGGATGTGTCACAAAAAGCTAATACTAACTCTTGAATAAACAGTATTTATGTGTTCCGACGCGTCAAAACATTTCATATATTAGCATAACCCTTATCTGCCTGACAGTCTTTCAGTTGACTTCCGTTATTTTATGTTAATTTATTTAAAGAGGTTTTCTATCTTTTTCGTATAAAAGCAGGGAACTTTAATTGAGTACCCCTCCCCCGTGATCCTGATTATCCTGACGCCATCCTGAATTGCCTGACACCACCGACTAGTACTGCAAGTGATCCCACCCTGCCCGAGTGATCCTGGCTCATCCAACGCCACAGAGTAGTAATGCGAGTGATAACCCAACCTGCCCGAGTGATCCCGACTTGCCTAACGCTGCAGACTTCTACTGCGGGAGAACTTGCCTAACGCTGCAGACTTCTACTGCGGGCGAACTTGCCTAACGCTGCAGACTTCTACTGCGGGAGATCCCGACCCCACCTGCCCGAGTGATCCCGACTTGCCTAACGCTGCAGACTTCTACTGCGGGAGAACTTGCCTAACGCGCAGACTTCTACTGCGGGGAACTTGCCTAACGCTGCAGATTCTACTGCGGGAGATGCGACCCCAACCTGCCCGAGTGATCCCGACTTGCCTAACGCCGCAGACTTCAATTGCGGGAGAACTAGTCTAACGCCGCAGACTTCTACTGCGGGAGATCCCGACCCATCTGAGTGATCCTTACGCATGATCCCGACTAGATTGACGCTGAAGATGCCGCTGCGGACTACTACTGCGCGTCATCCCGACCCGGATCCCAACTTGCCCAATGCTGCAGACTAGTACAGCGCGTGATCCTGACAAGTACTGGTGAGTCAAGCGAGTCAAGTGAGTGAAACCCAATATTGATGTAGCGCTGGGAATTAGGAGTAGAGTTTTGCTACATATCCCAATATTTAATTAACTGAAATTTGAAGAACATCTCCGGCAAAGCAAAAATTTATATAATTGTTCTCCTTCACTATATCGCTTCAAGCCTAATTGATCTCACTTATTCTTATTTCTTTCTACATTTTAGAGTTGCCAACACTATGTTACAACAAACCTCACAGACTTTCGCATCCCGGAGATACTTTCAATTTGACGACTCAATTTTTCTTTTCGATCATCCGATCTTGTCCTCATGGTTTTTTTCCTAATTACATGTTTAAACAATGTTTTTGAGTGAAAAGAAAACTTACGGAGTTTGGATGTTCTCATCAGAATCACTTTCAATTACAGCTCTTCTTTTCTTCAGCAATTTTTTTGTAAAGCTGATGAAAAGTTAAAAGAACTAATATACTCTCAATTACCTTGTTTCCTCAGCTTCTACAACTTTATCAGTCTCACTTTCATTGTTGGTCTCTGCCCGCTTTTTCTTAGCAATACAGTCAATCGCAAGATCAAGATCGCTCTTTGTAAAATGAATTTCGGCTGGCCGACGTAATAATTCATTGACGGTTGCAGCTGATGTCTACGAAAAGTATTTTAGTTACTATTATAACAAAGAATCCACCTTATATATGTGACTGAGACTCTCATTCCTCAACTTCGGATTTTTAAAAAAAAGCCCAAGTGAGTCTGCCGCCTCAAGGACTTCCGTTTTGTCGTAATCATATGTATACGTCCCATCCACATACGTGATCATCGTGTAGTAATCTATCGATGGTGTTTTGCAGTTTGTTAAAATCAAAGGCCTTACCTCCCTCCGATTTTGCCATAATGATTTTTTTGTTGTCTCTAATAAGAATAAATAAAACCACAAACAGAGAATACTTTTTTTTAACTGACGTAGGAAATCCGATTCCAGTGCTTTCTTTTTTCGGTTTTGATTTTGATTGCGGAAAAGAGGACGCGATATTCCTCAGCGTAGCCAGAGTTTTGTCTTCTGTATGAGGTTTGTTCAGAGTTTAAAAGGATATTTTTAACAGGGTTAAAGTAAAAAAATTAAATAACCTTCCGCATCATTATCGCCGTCACTACTACTGATTGATAACACCGGGATAAACGATGAAGACTTTTCCCTCGGATTACCATCGTCTCTCTCCTCTGCGTTTAACGTTCATTAGCTGTTTTAATTTAATGTAATCAACTCACTAAGTTTAATGGGATTTCCTTTCTCCTTCAAAGATGGTTTTTGAGAATTGGCTCGCTCTATTTAATTAAACGTAAATATTTTTTATAAATTAAAGTCCACAAACAAACCGTGTTTATCAATTTCTTTTTTGGCATTACTTTTTGATAAAGCATTCCGAACCTTGGTATTCCATCGAATGATCTCTTCAGTCGCATCATCCTCTTGTTCTTCTTCCTGTCCCATTTCACCACTGCTAGACGTGGTTGCGGGCTTTTTCGGTGTCTATTTTTGTAAAAAATATAAATAAAAAACACTAATTATTACCTCCCCGCAAGCTGCCTCAATAATATTGGATGCTGCCTTATCAATAGAGTGTTCTGATACCTTAGGTTCAGCTTTAATCGTATGATTTTTATCCTTCTTATTATCCGCTATTGAAGTAAAATATACAAAGTAAGATATACAATTTAAACGGCCCTATCAAACCATCAACTATCTCATAGTCTCCATCTTTAACAATAACTCCATGAGCTCTTTTAAATATTCCTTTAAGCTTTCCATGCAGCCATCTTTCTTCATATTCATCAACAACCTAATGTAATCGTAAGATTAAAATAAGATTAAAAAAACAACTTCTTTGAAGCATTTAAAACACTCCTCGTCCATCCTATTGCGGCGGAACTCAAGCATCAAGTTTTTGTCGGACAGAGCATCCAGAACCGACTGAAAGCATTTCGGATTACTCATACGTTGCTCCAAGTCAATGCGCGCGATGGTATTCAAACAAATAGAAATTAGAAACAATAAAAGCACATATGTACTTCTTTATGTATATATCAGACTTCCGATGCGCTTTCAGCATGTCCTTTTTTTCATTTAATGACCTCTCTCCTTTTGCCAAATCCAACACTTTCGAGCCACCCCCTTTTGTAGTAACTGCCTGAGTCATGTTTATCCAGCTCTCCTTTGTCGGGAAATTCATCATAAATTGCCGAACGCTTGAATCAAGATGGTGTGCCTCAAGCATATGCTGTTCAAGATCCTCTTTATTCTCCACCCTAACATTGATACTGCATCCAACACAAAACATTTTCGCTGACAATTAAAAATGGAGGAGCAAGGTAATAATAGCATACTGGACGACATTAGTCCGATGCGACCCAACCGCATTGCTCAAGTTGCATTCGATCCTTCCTATCTTTCAGACTCAGGTACCTATATTATTTTAACTACAAGAAATTCTGAGAACTTGCTTTAAAAGCAATAGAGGATGACGATAATGAGGATGAGAATGAAAATGACGACGACGACGACGACAACAACAACGAAGATGAAGACAACCTTTCAAACGGCAGTAGATATTCGGAAGTGGCTTTAGATCAAACTATCCAGGTGCAAAACTCGAATACAACGCGAACAAGCAACATTTTGGGGGAGACGACACCAGAGAATGTTTCGGATCTCATTTACGGGGTTAGGAGATTTGCTGATGGGATTTTGCAACCCTTCAGTTAAGTTAAAAATAATCGTCCATACTAATTTTAAATAGAGCTGCAAGTTAAAGCTGAAAGAAAGCGTCGAACAGTTCCAGAGGATACCAACACAAGGTGGACAAGAACGCAAAGCTCGAAATCGCCATTTGCAAGTCAGAATAAATTATATAGCAAAGCAACAAAAAAGATGATACAAATGGTAGGTTAAGGGTAACGGGAATTGCAGTACTAATATATAATCAAGGGTGATGAGTTGAGCCGGAAAATTGGAGGTGAAATTCTGATATTCGCATGCCACGAAAGGTCCAAAAACCCCATCATCTACACCTCGAAACAGTTTGAAGAGGTCTTTCCTCCTGTTTGCACTGATATATTGCGATGGTGCAATGTGCGGAACATCATGTACAGCACGGACAATGCACAGTCAATTAACGATGAGTATCAAAGACTGTTGATGGAGAATTGTTCTTTATTGAGGGAGATGAAAGAACTTAAACTTATGGTTAAGGAAATAGTGAGTATAACCAAAGATGTTTATTTTAGCTGATGTATCATAAGATCAAGTCAGGCTTTCCACCAACGCCGACTGACACAACAAGCCTAAAGAAAATCACGCAAAAATGCAGCTATGTGAGTTCATCCCGTCATGCCGAAAACCAGCCAAATGTTATATCTCCTGGCCGCCGATCATTAAGACTTATTGAGAAAAACACTCCGACGAGGTACTAGTATTAACTTTGGAAGGCTAGTCCTAACCAATAATTTTTTTTTACATAAGAGCCTCCGCCGGACGAATTGCAAAGAAAACCGCAAACCGAAACAAGTCAGGAATTTGAATAAAAGAAGTTCAAGCCAGAGGGTAAAGCATATGTCAAGGGATGAGGGTTTGCTATTTCTTTCATTTATTGAATAAACCCGCGATTTTAGCAGCAGCTTTTGAAGCCTTCGCCATTCCAAAAATTAGCTTTCCCCTATTATACATGCATACAAAAGTTTGAATAAGTATGATGCAGTGACATTCGCTCATATAAGACGCGGCTTTCCTCAGATTCCCTCCCATACGGCTATTCGATGATTCAGTTATACTTGTATTTAAAGACATAATCATTGGATCGCTTCTGTAATGCTTTGCATGTGAAGCGCGAGAGCATCCTTTGTGTGTTTGCGCATGGAAGTCATCAATAATAAATCTGCAGTTTTCATAATACTTAAACTCCCTTAATGTGCAGTAGTCGCCCGTTTGGCAATTATTATCGCCAACCAAAATGTCGGGGCACGTTTCGAAGCTTAAAACAAGTTAGCGTTAAGTATAATATAGCTAAACATACTGAGTATATATCCCCGCAAAAGCATCATTTTGACCTTCATAGGAGTCAAACATGTGAAATCCAACATAGTACCCATGACGGCAAACAAATACCATTGCACCCGATGTAAGTGTTGGTTCTCTGTATTTTTCGTAATGTTTTGGACAGGGGGCTCCATCAAACTCTCCAGCTTTTTGGCTAAGCTTTTCCTTTTCATTTAGTTTCGGATATTTTGGTCTTTGACGGATTTGAGGAAGGATATAAAAGGAACCTGTCTTATTGTTATTAGGGATAGTTTAATAATAATAGACCATACTGAGAGCCAATCGGAATGTGCATGCTGTACAACAGGAAGTTGCGGCATATGGAGGCTGTGTTGGCGACCAATGCTTCGACGGTGGAAAGT